>PJEX01000133.1:0-36517 GCA_005350895.1 Colletotrichum tanaceti
AAGCTTACCTTAATCTATAAATTATTAATCTTCTAGACTTTATATTTCTAGAGCTTTATTAACTTAGCCTTCTTAGGAGGGATTAATAAGAACTACTATAGGTAAATTAGGTTAGTAACTACCTTCTTTATATAGTATCTATTATCCTTACTAATAGTAGCTATTATAAGTAAGGTTAGATTATTATTAATTAAAGAAAAGGATAATTTATTTGTTTAGTTTAAAGGGTAAGAAAAGTATAAAGGAGGAAGAAGTTAAAAAGGATAAAGGAAAAAGAGAGCCCTTTTATCCCCTTTTTAAGCTACCTAAGGGAGGAAAGTCCTATACTTAAGGTACTATAACTAAGGTTACTTAATAAAGGGTAGTAATTTATAATAGCCTTACCTTAATTCTATCTAAAGGATAAGTAAGTAATTTACTACTATAGCCTCTTATACTTTCTAATTTTATTAAGGCTATTCCTACCTTTCTCTAATAGAGGCTCCTCTTCTTAAGCAGTATAAAGACTTTTACTTCTTCTACCCTCTAACCTTTCTTTTCTTCTTTATTAATAATAATAACTTATTAATAAATTTAGTAATAAGCTAGTGTACCCTTTTTCTCTTTTTATATATACTTTCTTTATCTTTAGACTCTTTTCTCTTTAGTTACTTAATCCCTTTTTTATTACTACTTAATTAATACCTATAATATTAACTCCTTCTCCTTCCTCTAGTACCTAAAGCCTAACCTCTACTATAGCTAGAATCTAAGGCCTATATACTATTTAAGACTATAAGAATAACCTTTAGTACTATTATAGAAACTAAGCCCCTAATTAGTCTATTAACTACCTTTAAATGCCCTTTAGTTATATTACTAATACCTATAAATCCTAGTTCCTTAACCTATATATAAATATATATTTCTCCTACTAGACTTAGCCTTACTACTATACTATAAGTAGCTATAAGTCCTTCTATTACTCTATTCCTACCCCTATTAATATCTACTTTCCTAATTAGATTTAGTAAGAGGATATTAATTACTTCCTTTAGTAGTAAATAAATACCTTTAATTAAGTTAATAATAATTATCTTTAGGAAGGTATAAGCTATAGAAAAGTAAAAAACATTCTCTATAACTACTATAATCTTTAGGGGTATCTCCTTTAATAAGACTAGATTATAAGAGATAAGATTAAAGCTATACTCCTTATTATAATTAGAGATCTCTCCCCTATCTATAATATTATTATAGTCCTAATTAGTTAATAAAGCACTAAAAGCTCTACTATAAACATTACCTTTCTACCCTAGCGCCTTAAGCTCTATATAGTAATTAAGAACTTAGTATACCTTATTCTCTTTCCTTTTTTTGCTAATACCCTTAGATACTTTATAGGAATAATTATTAATTAGTAAGATAGTATAGTCTACTAGTATAATCCTCTTTAGGCTAGTAGTTAATTAGAAGCTCTTTTTATTAATAATATTATAGCTCTAAAAGCTTTCTATAGTACTATAAATACCCTATTATATATCTAATACCTAATTAATATCTCTTTTTACATTATTAACTCTATTTAGCAGCTTGGTAGATAGGAATATAGTCTCTATATTCTTAAGTAGCTCTAAGTAGCTATCTAATATAGCTAGTTATACCTATCTAAAAACCTAATCTAGAGAGACCCTTAATATATATCTAAAAAGACCTTTAGTAATAAATTTTAAGCTACTTAGATTTAATAGATTAGCTATAAGTTCTATTATAAAGGATTCTACCTTTATAATGTAATAAGAGATATTCCCTACTTATCCTTTAAGTAGGCCTAAGTAGAGGCTAATAAGATCTATTAATAATATTCTAAGTCTTAAGCGCCTTAAGAGATAGGATTAAGCTTAGATATTACTATAATTAACCCTAAGGTTAAGTCCCTATCTATTACTATTAAGTCTTTAGTTATTACTAAGTCTCTTACTCCTACCTAACTCCTATCTATTACTAAGTTTTAAACTTCTTTACCTTCCTTAATACTCCTAACTATAAAACCCTCCTTAATATTTACACTAATTAACCTATATACTACTTAATTAATAACTCTTAATAGCCTTTTCTCTACTAGTAGTAATAGCTCTTACTAATTAGAATAATACCCTAAGACTCTATTTACTTTACTCCTAATTAAAGGACTTTTAGTTTACCTAGACTATTAATTACCTTTAATTAATATACTTATTACTATATATAATAAGACCCTAAAGCCTTAGCCTATAATCCCTAATAAAACTCTATATATAAAGCTTACTAAGTTAATCTTAAACATCTTAATAACTAATAACCTTAATAATATTATTAAAAACCTTAATAATTTAGAATAGAAGTATACTAATACTACTAAATTAAAGCACCCCTTACCTAATTCTATACCCTCTCTAGTTCCTACTAATAACTAGTCTTAATAGAAGGATATTTAATTAATACTTACTGTAGCTAAATATACTTAGTAGGAGGAAAATAAGTGTAATTAAGCCTACTATACTACCTACTATAAGAAGCTCCTACTATACTATCTAAACATTAATAAACTAAATATTAGTAAGTATTCTAAGGAGGACTAAGTTAACTAATATAATAATCTAATTAATAAGGCTACCTACTTTAGTCTACTGTATTCTCTTTAGGTCCTACTAAGTAGAGGAGACAATTAGGAAGGATAGGCTTATAAAGATATTAGTAATCTCTAAGAAAAGAAATAGGTCTCTACTAGTAAGGAGAAGAAGGAGAAAAAGGATAAGAAGGATAAGGTAGCTAAGAAGAAGTAAGGCTTTTACTACTAGGCTATATAATAGCTATTTTTAATACTAATTAGGCTTTTCTTTTTAGATAGTTTTTTCCCTTTATAATAAAGATAAGAAACTAAGGGATAATTAAAATAGGGTATAATTAGTGTCTAGGTTCCTTTAATTATATAACTAACACTTAATTAAGATATATATAGACTTAGCTAGACTACTGTAATTAGGAGAACTTAATAGAACTAATTCTTTTCCTTTAATTTAGACCCTAAGATCCTTTAGATTAAACTAAAGCCTTTTATTAATAATTTACTTTTAATTATAGTTATATAAGTTATTTAGGAGTATTCTCTCCTTTAATTAGTTAGATAAGTAAGTCTTAATTAGGGCTTCTAAACCTCTAATTAAGATAGCTCTTATGCTAATTAAAGAGGTATCTTACGTTAGCTTTAGTAGGTTGTAGTAATTAGTCCTAGTTACCTTACTGCTCTAGCTATCCTTTACTATACTCTTTTACTATTTAAGCTTTATTTCTATTAGAGACTCCTAGCTATTAGATTCCTATAGGCTAATATTATATATATAAACTATAGTAAATACTACCTTATTATGTAGCCCCTTAGAAAGATTTACCTTAATATATATCTTAATAGACTTAATAATTATAAGATAGCCTACTCTTTTAGTAGCTCTAATAGGTTCTTTTATATATAGTAGTAGTATTTTAATTTTAATTCTAATAGAGGTAGTCTAAGTCTTATAAGCCTTTATAACCTTAGGGCTAAGAACTACTGCTTTATTATTATACTAGAACTTATAGATATTAAGACCTTTCTCTCTATAGACCTAGGCCTTAATTGTTTAGAGGGCTTTAAGTATAAGAGACTTAGTCTTATATACTAATAGGTAGGCTATAATAAAGCCTAAGTATTTATTATAGGTAATAAGGATCTACTTTATCTTAGATAGTAATTTAGGGAAGTAAAAGAGATCCTAGTAAACCTTATACTATAGGTATATTACCTTTAATTTTAATAGCCCTCTTAAGGTAATGTTTTCTATATATATAGTACTATAGTCTTTATACTTAATTTATAGTAGGCTATTAATATATACCCCCCTTACTCTCTAGACTAAGTTATAGAGTCCCTTAAGACCTAAGTAACCTAATCTAAGATACTAAAGGAGTATAGTATTAGCCCTCTTATATATATTTTAATATAACCTTCTCTATAATCTATACCTAGAGTATATAGTAAATACTAGAATACCTACTAGGCTTTTAGGAAGTAAGTTCTTATATATATATAGATAGTTAGAAGTTAGTTTATATTAAATAAAGACTAAGTTATACTTCCTATTAAGCTTTATAACTATATTACTATTATTAAGCTTACTATAGTATATTACATAGTCCTACCTATAGTACTAAAGACTACTATTAAGAAGAAGAGCTTTAGAGGCTATATTAGTATAAAAGCCTTCTACTAATACTATATTCTTGAGTATTAGATCTTTAGTTTATAGTCCTTATTAGCTATTAATAATACTGTTAATAATATAAGTACCCCTCCTACTTATAAGAAGTAAAAATATACTAACCTCTATAAAGTTATTAGGACTAGATAGCTTATAGGAACTAGGTTCTAAGAGGCTTTTGTTATTAATAAGGTAGACTACTCTATAAGTATCTATAATAGTACTCTTAGAAAGTAGATAGGAGCTAATAAGAGCTATACTAAAGATTATATATAGACTCTCTAGAAGGGGAAGGGGTTTAATAGTAATAGTAATAATGCTTCTAGGATAGCCTAGGTCCTTAGTGTTTTTTAGAGGGTTTTAGTTTTATAAGGTTAATATAGACTTAAAGGGGAGGAGAGTTCTATTATATCTTAACTATTTCTTTAAAATAAGCTTTTAGTAGGTTAATTTCTACTTACTTTCTAAGATTTCTTTCTAGATCTTATTCTACTAGGTATTAGAGATATTAGGAGTATATTAGCTATAGTATTAGCCTATAAAAGTATAGTATAGGTAGTTATATTCTTAAATCTACTACTTATAAGAGTAACTATATAGGTATTTAATATTTAGCTTATTACTAGTAGAATTATTAGGTATATACTTATCTAATTAACTAGTAAGAGTTAAGTATACCTCTATATAAAAAAGGTTTTTCCTTAATAGATTATTATAAGTTATAATACTAAAGATTCTTCTAAGCTCTAAGATAGAGAGTATAGGTTATCTAAGCTTAAGGTTTTTAACTAGTGTTTTATATATATATTCTCCTTAAGTTAGGTTTAACTTAACTTAAACTATATTTAGGAAGTCTTTTACTATAAGTTTACCTTAAACCTTAGGGATATTATATATATAAGCTTAAAGGTAGGTAGATTACTAGTCTTTATACTAGTATATAGGGTTAACTTCTCTCTTTATATATTTAAGGACTTATTAATACTTCTCTCTAATAGTAGAGAGTATACTAAGGTTATTAGGTATAAAGTTTACCTTAAGATAATAAAAAGTCCTTTAGACTATAGCTTTACTATTAGTACTTACCTTAAAGTATATAGTTATAATAAAAGTAATACTTATAGTCTTAGTTATCTAGTTAAGTACTATATAGAGACTTTTAACTTATTAAGTATAGACTAAAGCTATTATACTATAAGCTTTAATAGTAATATTCTAATCCTCTAAGATATCTACTTATAAGATAATAGATCTAGTAAGCTCTAAGTATATAAAGGTAGGTTTCTTAAAGCTATTAGTAGAATTAAGAGTTACTTCCTAGGCCTATTTATCTTAGAGGTAGAATATATATATTGAACTGAAGGGTGTATGCATACAGGGCGTAACAGTTGCGTATGGGGCGTAGGCCTAGAGATAGGCTTAAGCCTAGCGTAGCTAGCCCTTTGCTAAATACTAGAGGGACTACTATAGGCTTCTTCCTAAGCAGTAGGCTCTAGTTATAGCCTTAGGCGCCTAGGAATAAGGTTCTTATAGGCCTAAGTTAGGGGCTAGCAGTAGGGCATAATAGTTACAGTTATATACATATCTCTAAATATATATATAATTAACTTATTACTGTTACCCTAAATAACCCTATAATTAAGAGTCTTATACACTTAAAAACTAATAATAAAGAGTACTATAAAGCTATTTATAAGCTTATAAAATATCTACTAATACTACTAAGACTATTCTTAATAGCCCTACTAATTAGGTTCTTTAGTTTAACTAGCTTAAAACTAAGGTAAAAACCTATAAGCTTTAGGATATAATTAACCTATTAATTACTATATATAACGTATTTAAGACGCTTGCTAGGCTGCTTACTAAGCTAGAAAAGCCCTTAATATGTAATTACCTATATGTAGGTGTAGTTATAATAACTCCTATAAGTACTACTGTAAATACCCTATTAAATACTACCCCTTTAAGAGCTATAAGTGTCTTAGTATATAAGACGCGCTTATAGACTATAGCCCTCTAGCAGTAATAGTAGCTATAGCTATAGCTATAACCTAAGCTAGAGCCCTTACGTAAGGAGCCTAAAGACATAACTTTAGCCCTAGATATTAGTTATATACTCCTATGTATAGCAGACGCCTTATAATATACATTACAGCTAGAGGATCTCTCTTTAGCTAACCTTCTCCTATATAAGGAGTACTGTATGCAGTATAATAATAACCTATATATATAGGAGAAGCGCCTTAAGCGTTATAGTAACCTATAAGAATAGATATACTAGACTGTTTCTACTAACCTTAAGCTCTATTACTATATCTCTAATAATAAGGTTAACGCCTAGGTAATTACCCTCTAAGCTTATTTAGGAATATATACTTCTAAACGTAAGGAGAATATATATATTATATTATAAAAAGTCCTTTAAGTAACTATAAGGTACTTAGGGACTAAAAAGGAAGTTAAAGCCTAGCTTATAAAGTAGGAAAAAGTACTTTATAAAGCTACTACTAGCAGCATCCTAGGAGCTAAGCTCTTAAGTAACTAGTTTAACCTCTTTATAGTAGCCTTCTAGTAGACCTATCTTATAAGCTAGGCTTATATATACTACTACACTAAGGTTACTAACATACTTAATAACTACCTAACGCTAGAGATAGTCCTCTCTAATATCTAAGAGTTCCTATAGTTAGTTAATAAAAATAAGTATATAAAAAAGGCTAGGTAAGGTACTTTTAGGCCTACCTATACTAAACTAATAGAAACTAATAATAAAAAGGAAGGCTATAAGAACTATAACTGCAGTAGATAAGGCTATAGCTATAGAGGGTATAGGAGAAAGGAAGCATTATTAGCTAAGGGGGTAAATACCCCTTTACCTTTATATAAGGATAGTATAACTATAAAGCGTAAGCGCTTAAGTATAAGCGTAAGCGCAGTTAAGATACTACCTATAAAGTATATAACTTTAGATATAACCTATAAGCTCTACATAAGCCCTTATTATACTATTATATAGTGCTTTTATACTTTCCCTTACCTAAAAAGGTATAATAGACCCCTTAGTAAGAGCATTAAAAGGCTTATTAAAATATACCTTTAAAGTAATAATACCCTTACTAAGAAGCTCTAAACAGTAAGATAGGTAGCTAAAGGCTTTAATTAACTTTATAGTAAGTGCTAAGGTAGGATTTCTATAGCCTCCTTTTATATTACTAAGAGCTAATACTACTTAGCTAAGTTAGTAATACTTAACTTAGGTAGTAATATCTATATATTTAATAATACTATATAGTTTAAAACCCTCTATAGTATGTCTATAGATAACTTTATATAGGTAGGTGTTAAAAGTGATAGGGATTAAGGTTATGCGTTAATTGTGCGTATATTAAGTGTGTTATGTCTGTAACTATTACGGCGCGGCTAGGCCGCTTAGTAAGCCTTTTAGAACCCCTTTCTTAGGTGCCTAAGGCTACTAGAAAAGCCTGTTGCCTAGGTCTAAGCCTGTGACAATTACTCCTGTATTCACCTAAGTAGCTAGGCTGCACCAGACTGAATATAACTGATCTCTACAGTGCCCTTCAGGCATAGCGCCCTCTATACATATACCTTATTTTTAATATACCCCTTTAGGGAAAGGCTTCTTGTTAGCCCTTATAATTAATTATTATAAAAGGTAGAGTGCCTATACACTATAAATGTCCTTTCCTGTCTTTAAAGCGCATATAGGGCGCTTAGGCGCACAGGAGATTATAAGTCTCCTCTACAGCCTATACATTATCCTTTACTATTAGCGCTTCTAAGTATATTTTGTCTTTAGCAAGCTCCTTCTTGTAATTACACTTAAGAACCTCCTTCTTATTAGTTATATTAAGCTGCTAAAGGAAAGTCTTATACTTTAGGCTGTTAAGAGCCTTTATAAGACTATCTGCTATAAGCTTAGCTAATAGGGTATAGGTAATATCTATACACCCTTTAGTAACTTCCTAATATAGCTAGTAAGTATAAATATTAATGTAGTATAGCTTTATCCTAAGCTTTAAAAGCTCCTTCTTTATAAGGCTAACTGTCTAGGCATTATTGCATTATATCCTTATTCTTATAGACTGCAGTATAACTATAGCATACATTACTGTATGTATTTTTCTAAAGGGTAATTAAACTTAAAGTTATGTAATTAATTAGCTTGTAAAGATAGCTTCCTTAGCAGCTTATGAAAGGGCTAGGAGCTTAGCCTTAGTAGTTAAAGTAGTAATAGTGTCCTGCTTGTTAGCGCACTAAGCGACTATACCTCTAAAAAGCTTTATTGCAAAGGCCTATAAGCTCTTCTAATTAACTAAGTTATCTATAAAGCTTATATTAGACGCTACCTTAAGTGTATTGTCTGCGCTGCTAGGCTTAGTGCTGTAGTAAAGGTAGAGGTATTATGTCTTATAAAGGTATTATAATATGCAGTCTGTTACTTTCTAGTAGGCGTTACCTAGGTTCTAATTAAATCTTGTAAGCCTACTAGCTGTAAAAGCAATATCTAGATATATTATTACAGCAGCGTAAAGGATTATACTAACCTTCTGTTAGTATAAGGTTATATTACCTAGGTATGCGTTTCCTGCATGCAGGAGCAGCTTAGCTTTTGCTATAGGTATATGTTTGTAGGCTTTATCTTCTAATAAGTCTATATATGTAGGAAGTAGCTTTATAGCCTTCTCTATATATACAGCCTATAAGAGCTAGAGGTAGCGCATTTTCTAATTACGTAAGATCTTAAGGCCTAGGAACTATTAGAGCTCCTAGCTGCCTTTAAGGTAGTATTTCTCTTAAAGGGTACCTATCTCTTGCATTACTATAAGCTTGTAGTTATCTAGATACGCTAATATATAGTTATTAATATAGAAGAAGAAGGTTACCTTATCCTTCTGCTAATAGCAATCCTCTTCTATAATACGTTTAAATCCTTATTTAATCAGGCCTTTCTTAAAGTGCTTTTGCTATAGTAGGGGAGATTAGCGCAACCTATAGAGGGCTTTCTATAAGCATATAATAACGCCTTTCTTGCAATAGCCTAGGGGAAGCTCTATATAAATCTCCTTATTAATATTAGTGTAGACAAAAGCGTTTACTGCGTTATATTAAAGCAGGTTTAAATTAAACTAGGCAGCTAAGGCTATTAGTATTTAGAATAATATACCTGCTAGCGTTATAGCATATATATCTTATATATCTTTTGCTTATTAGTTACCTTATATTATAAGCCTTACCTTTATCTTTGTGAGGCGCCTATACTTATTAAGCTTATAGGTATATACCTAAATATATCTAAGAATCTAATTATTACTAGTAGAGCGCTTAGAAACCTCCCTCTATAACTTTAATGTCTTGTAGCTGTAGAGGTAGCTTTATTTAGCCTCTAAGAATTCGTTTCTAAAGGGGTAATTTACTAGCTAACTGTGTAATATTAGAAGGGGAGGCAGTTACTTCTAGTAGGTGCCTACAGCGCTACATACCTTATAAGCCTATTCCTAGACTACTCCCCCTTAACCTAAATTAGGCTATACACTAGCCTTATTTAAGCCTTAGCCTAAGTGCGCTTTTAGATCTAATAGACATATATACTATAGATCTATACTTACCTGCAGAAACAGGTAATTAGTCTAAACTAGTAGAGTATAAGTGCTATCTAGTCTTTCTTGCTTAGCCTTAGGTTTGTGGTATATACAGCCTGCAAGAAATGCAGCCTTAAAGGACTCCTAGAGTAGCCTTTATGTAGGAATTAGAGTCTTAAGGTCTTTAAGCAGTTAAGATTGCTCTTACCCCTTTACACCTAGTATAGCTATAAGCGTAGCAAAGAAGGTTGCCTTTAGTGGCAGCATTACTAGAGGCATTATTAAGGTAAATCTTGCTTTAGTATATAGGGGTAGGTCTTTATAGCTATAGAGGTTAGTAGCTATGCCTGCTAGGCTCTCTACCCCTTTAGTATACTTAGCGTGCTCTTTAATCTTGTCTGCTTCCTTGTCTATAGCATGCGTAAAGTTACGTTTGTCTTGTTCTTAGCGCATAAGACACTTAATTATAGCAGCTATTTCCTGCAATATAGATTTATATATATTGTTAGCTAGTTTTGTAACGTTACTATTAAAGGTAATCTTCTTATTAAACGTAACATTATATATAGTAAAGACTTTGCTATAGGTAGGACTCTATATATAATAGGAGTTACTAGAGGTATAGCCTATAAGAAACCCTATCTAGGCTTATAGGGCTAGGCGCTAGCGCTAATTTCTGTAAAGTTAGGTGTCTACTATAAGCGTATACGCTTTATAACTGTATACATATAAGTAAGAGAGGTCTAGGCGTGTAAAAGGCGCTTTATTGTCTCCCTAGAAGTATTTATGCTATAACTAGTATAGGGTTTTCTAGCCTTATAAGGCTTGCAGCATGCAGTTATAAAGGTATATAGAAGCTATGTAGGCTTTAGGCTAAAGGATGTCTAGTAGGCATACGTTAATTACTATACTGCATGCCCTACGCTTAATAACTGCAGCAATACGCTTAGCAGCCCTATTCTAGGCTTATATATTTAGTGCGCTAGCCTTAAGCTAAATACTGTATGCTTTAAGCATAGTAACTACATTAGGGTAGTATATAAGCTTATTATTAGTCTTAAGGCACTTAACCTAATAGTTATAATAGACTTCTAAAAAGGTTAGGAAGTCTATAAGCGTAGTTAGCAGTACCTTAGTAGTCCTTTAGTATAGGTAAAAGTCCTATATATAACCTATACTACAGTTAGAAATAATTATACAGGATATATACCCTACGTAACTAACTTTAAGATTATAAAAGTTAATTATAAATTAGTTACCTAGTTTAGCTAGAGAAGCTAATTCTTAGGGAGCTTACCTAGGAAGGCAGTAGGCCTTTAACTTCACGCAGGCCTTACAGTTAATTAAGTATATAGCTAGGCCTTTAGCGCCCTTAAGATACACTCTATAAGTTATATTCACAATTCTCTTAAGTGCTTTAGGGCTTAGGTAGCTAAGTCTCTAGTGCTAAGTCGTAAGGTTGCCTAGGATAGGCTTCCTATACGTAGCTATTATATATTAATTTCTCCTATACAGCAGAGGCGCTTTATTAGTGCCTGCAGCTAGCAGCAGCACTATTATAGCTAAAGCTACCTCCTCTTTAAAAAGCCTATAGTTAAGTACCTACTAGTAGTAAATCTTATTAAGGTAGGCTATAAAGGACTAGTCTACCTATTAAAGGCAATTATTACCTAGGCTAGTATCCTACTATAGGCTACGCTAGCGCAGTTTCTAAAAGGCTACTAGGTTTACTGCAAGCCTAGGGTAAAGGGTAACATTATATAGGGTAAGCTTTATAATGCTACCCCTATGCCTACAGAGCTTAATTTCTGCTATGCTGTATACGTTAATAGGCAATTACTGCAAGCTAGCCTAGAGGAAATTGCTAATAGGGGCTGCTCTTAGCGTCTTAAACTAAGTAGTATTGTTAAACATATAGATAGTTAAGCCTAAATCTAGTATTACTAATCTAGCTAAGTAGTACCTACTTTTAGCAGTATAAAAAGACGCTAGTTTAATACGCCTATAGTATCTACTATACAGTTAGTTATTCTTAGTTTTATAGGCTTATACTTACTGCAGCTGCTCTATAAGTTTAGGCTTATGTTTAATATATATATTAATTATCTTCTTAAGTATAGTATTAAGGTAGCGCCCCTCTAGAAGCCTATAAGGCAGGGTATACTAGCAGTTAGATATACAGTAGCCCTTACCTTAGCATAACTAACAGCTAGAGCGCTTTAGAGACAGTATCTCTGCTGCGCTTATACTAGACCTCTTACGCTTAGGAAGTACGCTTTGCTTGCGCGAGGTAACTATTACCCTAGTTAAAGATAAGGTAGATTGCTTATAGGTTATGCTTAGCTTATGTGATTATATCTTCTAGCAGCCTCTATAACTATAGCCTTAGCTACAGCCTGCATTGCGATTGCAGTTGTTATTATTATTGTTTCCTATATTAGTTAGGCTAAAGGCTCTATACGCTGCTTTCTTTATCTTAGGTGCCTTTATGCATACTATAGCCTTATAGACTCCTGCTACTGCTAGAGCTACTGTAAGAGTGTTATTCTCTACAGCCTTATCTTATATCTTAATAAATGTCTAGGCCTATAGCTTAAGGTAACTGTTTAAAAGGCCCTTTATAAGGCCTCTAAACTAGTCCTTTATATCTATTGTTCTAGGTATACTGCTAACAGCAGCCTTATTAAGGGTAGCCTGCTAGCTAGAAATCTATTTCTTAAGTGCGTTAGCGCTTGTTAGGTGTGTACGCTTAGTGCTGTTAAGCGTCTCTTTATACGCTTCCTATACTGCAATGTATCTCTTAGATATTGTCTAGCCTATGTTTTCTTAGAGGGTATTAACCTAGGAGTTAAGATCTAGCTTAGCAGGACAACAGCGTAGGAGAAGGTTAGCACTAACTATGTTTCTAACTTACTTAAGGAGCTTATTATAAGCCTTCTTTTAGTAGGTATATAATCTATATTATTAATTATAGTTACTTTAACAGTCTTTATAAATAGCTAACTTAGCAGTTAACAGCTTATAGACATTAGAAGCCTGCAGGCGCTAGTTGTTGTCTAGTAGGGGGCCTACAGCAGGGTTACTCTAATTAACCTTTCTAGGGTAGTTACTAGGCTCTAGCAGTATTAGCACTTAAAGGAGCGTAGGGAGAGCCTTATAAGCAGCTCTTAAGCCCTTTTACGCAGGGTTAATTGCTTCCTATAGGTTATTTAATTTAGCCTTTAATTTCAGCTAATCAAACTAAAAGACCTAGTTATAGGTAGTTTTTAGGGTAACTTTTGCGTTATCAGACATCTTGCTTAAATTAAGCTTATAGGAATTGCTTTACTAAGCTTGTTATAGTTAATTTCTAGGCATATAAGACTCTTAATTGTCAAAAGTAACAGGGATTAAGGTTATACGTTAATTATACATATATTAAGTATGTTATGTCTGTAACTATTACAGCACAGCTAGGCTGCTTAGCAAGCCTTTTAGAACCCCTTTCTTAGGTGCCTAAGGCCACCAGAAAAGCCTGTTGCCTAGGTCTAAGCCTGTGACAATTACTCCCGTATTCGCCTAAGCAGCCAGGCCGCACCAGACCGAATATAACCGATCTCCACGGCACCCTTCAGGCGCAGCGCCCTCTATGCGCATACCTCATTTTCAACAGTAGGCGTATAGTAGCTACCTATTAAGGTATATAGCACTATAGAGATTAAGCTCTAAGTGTATAGGAATTATATTATTAAGCTTACTTTATATAATGTTACCCTTTATAAGGGTATTACTACTAACCTTATCTCTTTCTTAAAGCTATAGTAGTAAGGGATATAGTAGGATATAAGCCTAGGTAATAATTACCTCTATAAAGTAGATAAGTCCTTTATTACCTATATTAATAAGATTTATAGCTAGTAGGTGCTAGACTGTTAGCCCTTTTTATTAGACGCTATACTTACAGCTATAGTCCCCCTACTAGCTAATTATGTAGATAAGGTGCTGCGCCTAAAGCGTAAAAGAAATACCTTTATAATAGCTACCTATAGGAAGCCTATCCTTAGCAACCTCCTTACCTAGTACTAGCAGCTTAGATACCCTAGCCTAGAGGCGCTTAAGAGGATCTCTAATGTTACTTATAGGGTATATATCTAGGGTCTTAATAAGCCTATTATAACTATTAACTGTAAGGCTTACGCCCTTAGTAAGGCCTATTATATAGTCTAAAGGAGCCTATAAGAGTTAGTTATCTATATAAAGCCTAGTAACTACCTTACAGTTAACTTTTATAACCTTAAGGTAGGCTATATAGGTTACTACTCCTATATACTCTTTTTAGACTATATAATAGGCCTAACTTAAGACTTTTACCTTTATACTTATAAGATAGATATACTGCTTATAATAATTATAGATTTCCTTACTATACTTAAAGTATACTATAGTTATAAGGTAACGTACTTACATAGCAAGTAGGCTAACATAGCGAGTAGGCTACCTTCCTCTACCCTTCTACCTTTTATATAAGTTAATTAAACTATAATGTATAAAATTAATTAAAACTACTCCTTATCCTCTTCCTTATTACTGTCCTAAACTACTTTATAGGTTTATGCGTTATGTCTAGGCTTTCTATAATTACTATATTATTATGTATGTAGTTTAGTACCTTCTGTATAACCCTCCTTCTAAGGGTTATTCTATCCTCTAGTATTAATACTACCCTTTTCTACTTATAGTACCTCTACTTTAGTAGTATTAAGTAACCCTCTAAGATATAGTCTAGTCTTTTTTACCCTCTAGCGCTTACTTAGTATCTCTATCCCTATATAAAGCTTATAGTTCTTAGCCTTAATAATAGCAAGCCTATAGGCTAACTTACTAATACCTCTAGCCTAGAAGTTAATTACTTTATATATTAGTGTTAGTAAGCTACCTTAATATACCTAGATCTTCTTTTTAAGGGAGGAAGCACTTTATACGCCCTCTAGTGCTATAGTTAGTGTCTTTACGTCCTAGGAGCCTTAGCTGCTTAGCTGTAAGGTTAAGGGTGTTAGCGTCTTTAGCTTAAAATCTAACTAAGAAATAACTACTTTAGGGTTAAAAGGTATAAGGCCTACCTATCTAAAACTAGCTTATACGTTATCTTCCCTTATTAAGGTAAAGAATGCTGCTTTAAAGGCAGGAAAGAAGTTATCCTTAGTAATATACAAAACCTATATCTACATTATCTTCTTAATTTCCTTACTGTATAAGTACTTTAACAGGCTAAAGCACCTAATATTAAGAGGCTAGAGCTTATGTAATAAATAAGGAGGTATGTAAAAAGTAATAATGCTTTATTCCTTATAGTATTTATTAAAGTTAGTTAATTTATAACTATTGTAACTATTAAGGATTAAGAGGTAATAAGAGCCCTTTATATAAGTCTGTATACACTAATTAAAGTGCTTTAGCTAATCTAGGCTAATATTATTTATTATCTATCTATTTTTACTTAAATAGATATACTATATAGATAGGAATTAGCTGTTAGTATACTAGGAGAGGAGGTAATATTTACCTTTTACAATAATGTATAGAGGTATTACCTAGCTATCTATATATATTCCCTAAATAATAGAAACCTATTCCTAATTGCTAGGCTGCTTTATATAAAGCCTTCCCTTATAGTTAGACGTTATAATAACCTTTGTATATAACAGCATTCCTATTAGGAACTTAGTCTTATTAAAATTATAGATATTATTATTAAGTATTCTATACTTTATAATTATGTTTTATATAAGTATAAACTAGCCTTATATAATTATAGGATCCTTAGCTAAGGCCCTTTAATAGTTAATTTAGTGTTAAAATTGCATTTTTAATTTAGGGATATATTGTATAAAGTTCTCTACCTATTAGGGTCCTGTATATATCCTATTATATATATTTAGGAGTTAGTTAGCTATTTCTTATATATCTTCTTATTATAGAGGGAACCCTTAATTAATTAGGTTAATAACTTATTTAAGAATTACCTCCTCTTCTGTTATAGTTATCTTTATTAAATTTAGTTATCTTTTAGGTTATGCAACGCATCTAGCGCGTCAGTTTTAGATTAACGTTTAAGGGACCTTAAAGGTTTAGGCTGCTTTTCGTACAGACATCTTTAGGTCTTTTTTAATAGCCTAGATAGCAAGGATAATACAACTTTTAATTGAAGAGGATAGTATATTTGTATGTAGAGGAAAGTTAGTGTAAAGGTTAAAGAGGTAGAAAGTTAGAAAAGTAGCCTACTCGCTATGTTAGCCTACTTGCTATGCGAGTACGTTAAAGGTAATTAAGACTAATAATAAGCTAGCTAAAAATAATAAGGTTTCTATAAGCCTTAACGTATACAGTATATATATTAAGGTAAGTATACTAAATACCTAAGCGTAAAATAGCGCTATAGAGCGTATTATAGCTGTGATTAAGCGTAAGGCTAGGTATATAGCTATCTATATAAAGCTTCTAGATATTCTTTAGCCTAAGATTTACACTTCTATAACCTATCTTTATAACTGTATACTGTAAGCCTCTTATAGTTAGAAGACTTTATACTAGTTATAGTATAAATACTTCTAGGGTAAAGACACTATATAATTTACCTAGCCTAACCTTTTATACTTAAGAGTCTATAGCTATAAAGCGTATATACTTATAGCAGACACTTAGCTTTACTGCTAGCGCCTAAAAAGGCTTACCCTATATATATAGATAGGTTATCTTATTAGCTATACCTTAAGTAACTTATACTATATTTAGAATCCCCTTTATAGTAAAGTATTTATAATAAGAGATATTATCTTTAATAAAAAACTTATCTTTAATAGTAACCTAAAAGCCCTTACTAAGGATATTTATAAGTTAGACCTTTAAGATATTTAATATACTATTAACTACTTTATTCTTAAAGGTAAGTATAATATAACTGTATCCTATACAGCTAATAAAGAGGCTAATAAGATCTATAAAGACTATAATAAAGCTAAGGAGGCGCCTCTAGGTGCTACCTTAAGCGCCCTAAGTATAGAAGAAATGCCTTCTAATAGGCCTCTTACCCTAGCGCTATATACTAAGTCTTAGTTTAAGCTTATAATACTACTACTAATACCCCTAAAATTAGTATTTTTTACTATGCTTATAGTAGTATTTATAGGGAGGTAAGAAGGATCCTAATAAGCTAATAAAACCCTTTTTCTAACGCACTGCTAATAGTTATATATATCCTTTAAGGCTGCTTTTCTTACTAGGCGTATATATAATAAGTATTACTATATATATAACTCTATAAAAACTAAATAATAACTAATAGATAGCACTAGAACGCCTAAGTTGCAGGCTAGCCCCCTATAAGACCTTATGTAAGGTATAGATTAACCCTTAGTATACTTATACGTAATAGGATTATATAATCTAGAGCTAGTACTTATATCTCTAGAAAAAGCCTATTATAAAGCTAATACCCTATATAGCACTTACTAGAAGGAACTCCTACTACTCCCTACATTATATAGTTAACTCTAATACTACCCTCTTAAAGATACCTTCTATAAAGCTAAAGTATTATACCTTAATAGTTATATAACCTTATACTCTTAGTGTAAGGTGTCTAAAGCGTCTATATATAGTAATTAGATTCTTAGCTACTATTAGGTCTATACCTATAAGCTTAATAAGTATAGCTACCTTAATAAGGTAAAGGCTAGGCTTATAATATAAGGTAACTAATAGGTAAAAGATAACTAAGATATATATACTATAACGCTTATAGGTATATCTTTCTAGATCTTAGTAGCTATAGCTACCTACTTTAATTATAAGCTACTCTAATATAACGCAGTAAATGCATTTATATATATAGATATTAATAAGGAAATATATATAGAAATGCTACTTAGATACTGTAAGAAAGGCGTAATCCTATACCTCTAGAAAACCCTCTATAGGCTATACTGCTTACTTATACTCTAGTAAAAGTACTTTAAGAAAGGTCTTATAGTATAGGGCTTTAAGTATATAGCTAGAGAGGATTACTGTTAGTAGAAAGGAGAGGTTACCTTCTTCTTTTATATTAATAATTGCATTCTTACCTTCCTAAAGACCTATAAGCTTATAGTAATAGATAAGCTATACATACTTTAGACTAAATACTACTTTAAAGGTAGTAAGAATCTTTAGTAGTTCCTTAGCCTTAAGATTATATATAACTAAAAGACCTATTACCTATAGCTCTTATAAGCTATATATACTAAGAAGTATAGGAAACTGCTTCCTATATATACTAATGTTATAGATAATAATACTACCTAGTATACACCTATAATAAAGGAAGAGCTACTACTATATAAAGATAATACCCCCCCTATAGAGATTTACTATTATTAACGTAAAGTTAGCACTATCCTTTATACTGCTGTAATAATACACCTAGATATTACTTTTACTATAAGTAGGCTTATAAGATTTAATTAAAACCCTTTAGATATATATTAAAAAGCTGCTAATAGAGTCCTTTAATACCTCTATAAAATGTAATACTTTTGCCTTTACTTTAGCGCTAAGCTAGGTAGTAAAGATAACACCTTTAAAGTTACTTCTAATATAAGCTTTAGTAATAATACTCTAACCTAAAGGAGCTTATAAGCCTTTATAATAAAGCTTTTTAGAGGCCTTATTATATAGTAAGCTAATAGATAAGATATAGTTATAACCTTAATAATAGAAGTAGAGCTACTTATACTTACTTAAGCTACTAAGGAGGCGCTTTTTATAAGCTAATTAATCTTATAACTTTAAATATAACTACCTATATAGTATAGAGACTAATCTATATATATATTAATAAAGGTAATACTAATAAGAGTATTAATCTAGTATAATAACTAGTAGATAGTAAAGCTTATTATAAGTAAGATTTTATAGCTATATACTAAGCTCTACTATATTAATATTTATAACTACTAGCTACACTAAGAATTTACTAACAGTTATATAGATATTATATATACCCTATTAGTAGAGCTTATAGTAGATAGCTTAATAAAGGCCCTTGATTTAGTAAAGTATAATACCTTCTTACTTTAGCTTAATATAACTAATAAGAAGGAGGTCCTTAAGGCTAACTATATAAGGGATCTTATAATTAATAAAGCCTGCCTATAAGTAGAAATAGCTAAGCCTAATATATAGGTAGTAGAGGAAATAGTCTTATAAGCGTATAAGCTAGTAGGAAAAACCTTCTCTCACGTATACTAAGATTATAAAATAGTAGCGCCCTTTCTGCAGCCTATAGAGGCAGTAGAGAAGTCTTTCCCTAAGGGGGTATATTAAATTAAAGGGTATATATATATAGGGTGTAACAGTTATGTATAGGGTGTAGGCCTAGAGATAGGCTTAAGCCTAGCGTAGCTAGCCTTTTGCTAAATACTAGAGGGACTGCTGCAGGCTTCTTCCTAAGCAGTAGGCTCTAGTTATAGCCTTAGGCGCCTAGGAATAAGATTCTTATAGGCCTAAGTTAGGGGCTAGCAGCAGGGCATAATAGTTACAGTTACACATATCTCTAAATATACGCACAATTGACTCATTACTGTCACCCTAAATAACCCTATAATATAAGTACCCTTATATTATATCTCCTTAGTAGCTTATTTTTTAGCTACTAAGAAGTTAATTATTAGGATCCTTTCCTTAGTAAAGTTATTAAAAAGGATATTAGGTAGGTTAGGGTTAATAAGAGCCTATATACCTAGTCCCTAATACTAAGATTTTAGCGCTTAGTACTAGGTTAGCTAGTTATATTAGCTTATTAATTTAACTATAGAGAATAGGTTAATAGAATAGTTAGTTATTTTAGTAGATAGTAAACTATTTAAAAAGTACTCTAAAGGTAGTAAATAATAGAGTATTAAAGTATAGTATATAACAGTAAGTAAAACTAAGCTTATAACTATTATAAGTTAGAGTATACAGTAAAGTATAGGAGATTTAGGGTAAAATATACTTATCCTATTAGAATAATAGGTAACAAAAGAGATACTATTAAATACATAATAGCATATAAATAAGCATGTGAGAGGAATGAATCAGTGAGCTGAAATAACCATGGATTTCCTTGTGACATGTAACAAGTAGATGTCGTTGAACGGAGCTCATGTGTATTCAAACACGAGCCTTTTTGTAAGATAGATATTGAAAAGATCGACCAACATTCATTCTCTTTTCCTTAGAGGTATGGTGCTTGTCACATGATCGTGACTCTGACCTCCACAATGACGAATCATCGCCGGCTCGCCTGTTCCCTCGGATCTACGACACCGGAGACCACAGCGGGGCGGAACATCTGTCAACCGTCAACCCCAGCGCCCGCCCCCGTCGGCGCAGCCTCCAGCATATCCCGGACGGTCAACATTCTCAACTTCTTTTCCATCTCGAGACGGCTCGCGGACAGCGTGTAGCGGAACGCGCCGCGACTCCGCAAGGACCGCCTCCTGGGCGTCGAATGGATCTTGATGATGCGCGGCATAGACGCCGTGCTGGCGTTGCACTACGATTTACTCCGCCGTGGCCGCATGCAGCCCCTCTGGCCACTGGGGAGCTGGGCCGAGCTGGGAGCCCGGAGACGCTCTTCTGGACCCGATGGGCCGGGAGCTCAGGCGACTGCAAGACAAGTGGAAGGACAGCAACGACGCCGACATCTGCACAAACCAGGCCCTGGCGGTTATAGAAAAGTCCGCATGTACTACTTGCAGTTCGAGACGATGGAAGCTCACATCCTCGAGGACTGGGGGTGGAACAGGGCCTTGGCCGGCCCGCTGAGCTTCGTTTGCTTTGGCGCCTAGCAGTAATGCTTTACGCTGTTGCGCCAACGCCAAATTTGGAGTTCCAACCCCCGACACCTGTCCTCTTTGCCTACCTGGGCGCCCTCTTGCACTCTCTGAAGCATGTCTGGTTCTTTAAAGGTTGTGGCAAAGACATAGATCTGACTGAGCGTCCCTCAGTAGGCTATATTCTCTCCTCAGGTAATTACCAAGCTCTCGTGTTGGGAATGCTGCTATTTGAGCGGCCCGTGGGCGCTTTGTTGATGGACCGGTGGAAGGACACAGTGACGATGATGAAGGACCCAAAGAAGATGAGTTGGATGAATAGACCGACGATGATAATCTTGGCGCGGGTATCATGTTCTCTCTTTTCTGGTCGACAACTCGAGACATTACAAAATTGATTTTGAATAGATTGCCGGCCTACACGGATGAATCAGGAGGGGGGATACGGGCGTCAGACAGGACCTCGAGACAACGTCTCGCAAGCCTGAACGTGCCACTCATACGCCGAAGTAGGAAACTAAACCATCAAATGAGAGAAAAGAAGAACCTCGAAGCCGAATGCCAAGTAGGACTCGGCGTGGCCCTGTTGTTTCCGCGAGCCCCTTGCTGTAGCCTCGCGCGACCTTTCCGCCCTTCAACCTCTGTTGCATAGTTATCATGCCCACCTCACCTCGTTCAGCGCCCCGCTCGTCGTTCAAGTCCTCGTTTAGCCATGCATGGTGCGTACAGTACGAGGCGTTTTGCTCGCTCTCATACGGCCAAGGCACGATCATTCAGATACGAACATCCAGGTCGACAGAGGCGGTGCAAACTGTGTGTGGGGGCCCTGACGGTATTCGCCGGCTTAACTGACAGGTGACAACTTGGTAACATCTGGCTTCGCCAGGCACACACAGCCATCGGCGACATCATGACTGTCGACAAAGTCAGCTCGGCAAACATGACCAGAATCACGTAATCTTGAAGCGTCCTGCTCCGAGGTGGGTAAGTTGCAGTCAAACATACTCTTTTGAGGGCTAAGACTTTGGGATCGCCCATCATATAACTTAATGATTGGTCATGTATGATGTTGGTAAAGGAGAAGAATTGCGGCATTTTCTATGTAGGGGTGGTTCGTAGGTGGGGTGGGGGTGGGTTAGCCCACAAGATAGACTTGGGAAAGCCAAGGCACTTTTTGAAGCTAGAGCCAATGTGCATCAAAAGAACAATGGGTGGCCAAGTGAAGGGACGTAATTGGCGTAATAGAATGGGTTGATGAACTCGGCCCAGGTCACTCTGTCAATGTAAAGCAGTAAAGTAAGACAAAGTGAGTTTGCGAGAACAGACAAGCGGTCGAGTCTCTCTTGTTGTGTTTTTGTTTGCTTGTTGTTCCTTGAGAAGTCTAGCAGTTGTGAACTTGTTGCTTCTATAAACTTTAATTACACACTCGGCCTGTTGCAGGGAGGCTCCTTGAGTCCCTTTCAACACTACCATCACTTGCCCATGCAATAAAAATGGAAAAGGTTCTGAATAGCGTTTCTGGCAAAGAGTAGAAAAAATTAGCATAAAGTAGTGATTATTAGCTGACGTGGTTCGCGGCGCATTACGAGCTGCTGAGGGTAATCCCTCGTAGGCTGTAGCCCACATGAAGTTTATTAGACTAGACGAGGCTGATCACACCAGCTCCGTGACTGCGCCCCGTGAATCAAGCGTGTTTACTGGCTCATCAGACCTTGCCGCTACTACGTCGGTTGCACCGACATATCGCCACGAATATATGTTCCGTCTGCAAATAAGGCATGATGTTCTCCAAATGAGTCAGGGCTGTGAGAGTCTTCCACACGCGGGGCCGATGTGCCCATCCGTCATTTGTCTAATCACCCGGTTCCTGGTGAGCCTTTGCGGAATCATATATAACCCCATTTGAAGGGAATGCGGGTTCTTTTTTTGGTGTTTCTACCAGACCTACATCTTTCAAACGTTGTATTCCGAGATTTCCCGGACTCATTTTTCACCATGCCGACAGTTTCTCACATTCTGGGCCCAAGGTCACTCCCAAAAATCAGCACAATACAAAATGGGCCATTATCACCTCTCCAACCGTACGGGACGATACTCTGCGCTTCTAGTATTGTTGCCATAGTGATACTTGCCAACGTCCTCGAGCGATGGCTGCTCCGAGCCATCTACGGAAAGATTTATACGGACCTCCAGTGCCCCGGGAACGAAAAGCGCCGCCGTTCCTTCACCTACTGCCACCTCGGCGCGATCAACACCTTTGCCTTCCTCTGCATCGGATTCTTCCCGGTCATGAAATTCCTGGCCGGATCTGCAGTGCTATCGACGGACATGGCGCCGGGTAGTCCGGTGCAAGTCGGCTTTTCGTCATATCCCAGATGTACACCGCCTACTACATCTTCGAGCTCTGCTACCGCACCCAGTTCGCAAGCTATATCAGCATCGCCCACCACGCCGGACTCATAGCCATCACGCAAACGTCGCTGTTGCTGTTTAGTGACTGGGACAAGCACCCAGAAGCCACCATCGAGTTCTACATGTGCATGGTATGGGGTAGGTTTTATCTTCGCAGTTCATCAACGTGCAGTCCTGAAAAAAAATTTATACTCACTTTTGATGTGTCAGGTGTCTTCGATGTTGTTGTGGAATTCCCCATCAATGTCTCCATGATTATCTGGCGCGTCAAGCGTAATAACCACAAACTCCTGGCCTATCTGACTGCCGGCCTCTGCGTCTGGGTCGTCGTCGGTGCCTGCACCGAGGTCGCTGTGACCATATATCTCCTCCACAAGTCGTGGGAACGATGGGGAACCGTTTGGAAATTCGTTACCCCTTTCGTCTTCTCGCTATGGATCGCCACGCAGCTGTTCGGTGCCTCGAGGCTGTTCTTGATGTCGCAGTCAGAACGGCGCAACTTTCACAAGGGAGCGCTGCAAGTGGTTGAGCCTGTCGTCGAGATTCACGAAACAATGAAACCCAGAGAGGACACGGCCAGCGAGAGTTCGTAAAGGGAGTTCCTCGGGGAGGACGGATGTCTCACAGCAGGTCCCGGCAAATTCAACACGTGGGAAGATGTTGCAGAGACTGATACAGGATAGACTTGGCCGCATTTGAAGACGGCTTGTGTATATCTGCATTAGGTTTTTTAAAATTGATCCAGGGTTTTCCTCCGCTCCAGTTGCGACGCTCTGGAGTTACAACGATAAATCTGCCGAAACCTTTGTGTGGGAGCCCTTCACTAATTAATCAGAGTCTAAATACCCTTCGCGGATTTACGTTTAGTGTACCTAGGTAGTCGATCCCTATAAACCTAAGCCCCGTTGTAAGCTGTAACTGCCCCGGAGGGGGTAGGTCTAGAGGGGCGGAGCCCCCTGGTAATTAGCAATACCCCATGAAAATCGAATAATCAATAGAGGGCACGTAGGGAGAGGGCCGGGCAGGAGGACGGAGGGGCCGGGAGGGCGGAGGGCCGGGCAGATTGCAGAGGGCGGAGGGCCGCTCCGGGTAATTTGTTGCTCTGGAGTGTCCTACCTCCTTCCTCCTCCAGCCCCCAAAGTCTTGTATTCCTTTAAATACTCTTGGTAGTATTCCCTATTAAAGACCACCTAGCATTTTCTTGAGTAAAATAACTATTGAACAACGTGTCCTCTTAAGACGTATTCTTTCCACACGAACCCCAGCATCACGATTATTTGTTTGCTTATCATCTTATCTCATCAATAATAGGCAGGCGATCCGCGAGTAGACTTACTATCCCATCCGTATCTCTGTCATCAAGACAGTGGTTTCGCTCTTCTTGCTCTGCCACTCTCATCTTTGGCAGATTTATGGTGATTGAATGTCTCCTGACTTTGGACATGTAGAAGGATTAGAGCCGGAACTCAAGATGAGATTGAAGCGCTATGCGGTCCTGCCTAGCACTGATGTGGCTTGACAATCTCGGTTGCTGGCCCATAGAACCCGTCTTCCGTCCGTATCATAGGTCTGGGACCGAACGCTTACTTGAATCTCACAGCCAATAGAACTGACAGGATGCTACGGATACACTACTCATCGCGGAGCAGGGGAATGCATTGGGTCGGCTAATTATTTTGTGCATACACATGTACGCCATGTCACGCAGCTAGGCAGGCTGCTCGTCTGCATCCCGCTCAAAGCGCCACCATCAAGTAATGAGATTTCCACTTTTCGTGATCACTGATGCATCATTCCGGTGTTGAAACTGTCCTTGCCAATAATGTGTTGCGGGGTTTTATCCGTACCAGCGCCTGGAATGTTATCCGTCCGAGCCATGCTCCCCACACCCCTTCCATTATGCCCTCTGTTTTCCATGTTTCTCCTCTCTATTCTTCGTTGGTTGATCTGGTGCATCAGAAACGAGTTGTGAAATAGAGAAAGAGCCTTTACGCCTTTTCGGCGCCGCTACCTTCTCGGCCATCATGGCGACAGGCACGGCTCTCGACGACCCCGAGTCCTATACCGTAGGATGGATCGCTGCGCTCCCTATCGAACGGGCCGCCGCAGTTGCCATGCTCGACGAGAAACACGCAGAGCCAAAGGGCTTCACGAGGCACCCGGCGGACACCAACGTCTATACCTGGGGCCGTATGGGCGACCACAACATCGCAATTGCTTCTCTTGCCGCTGGTGTTTATGGACTCACCTCGGCCGCTACCACAGCCTCGAGCCTTTCTTCCTCGCTCCCGTCTATCAGAATCGGTCTTTTGGTGGGAATCGGTGGTGGGATTCCTCGGCCGGACGGGGGTCGTGACATCCGTCTCGGCGACGTGGCTGTCAGCAAGCCTGACGGAACCACGGGCGGCGTCTGCCAGTACGATTTGGTCAAGGCGAAGCCCGGCAACCGTCGTGAGCGAAAGGGCTGCTTGGGGATGCCTCCGGATGTCTTGCTCAAAGCCCTTGCAAGCATTGAAGCAGACCACGAGATGAAGGGCTCGAAGATACCCGAGTTTGTGAAAAGGATGCTGAGAAACAACCCCAAGATGGCAAAGGGATCAAGACAGAGTCCTGGCTACGTACACCAAGGATTCGACAGCGACCGCCTCTTTCATGCATCGTACGAGCACGTCTCCGGACAAGATTGCCGCGGCTGTGAAGCGGCGAGTGAGGTCAAACGCAGACCGCGAGACACGACGGATCCCGAGATTCACTACGGCATAATTGCGTCTGCCAACACACTCGTCAAGGACGCCGCTGTCCGCGATCGAATCGTGGCCGATGTGGGCAAGGATTGCATTTGCTTCGAAATGGAGGCCGCAGGCCTGATGAATCACTTTCCGTGTCTTGTCATACGCGGCATCTCCGACTACGCCGACTCTCATAAGAACGACCGTTGGCAGCGCTACGCTTCGGCTACTGCCGCTGCCTATGCGAAGGAGTTTCTCACATATGTGCCAGCCGCAGAGGTCCGGGAATCCAAGAGAGCGCTGGAAATTATTGAATCTGGTTAGTCTGTCCCATGGGTTCCGATTCTCGTCCAAAGACAGTCCCGAAACTCGGACAGCTATGCTCAGTCGAAAAGAATGTAAGCTAACTGTAGAAAACAGAGCAAAAAAGCCACCGTCACACAGCAGACTACACTCGCAGTGAAAGAAGCGGTAGAGTCCATGGTTTCCGGCAATCAGCGAGAGAAGACCCGCCACTGGCACTGGCTCGCGCCTCCTCCCGATCCATCTACCAACGCTAATCATGCGAGAAAGCTTCGTCAAGAGGGAACGGGTGGCTGGCTTTCAGAATCCACAGAGGCTCGGAACTGGGTTGTTGAAACTTATTGACACTTGTCGTTACATGGTCTTGCTGGTTGCAGCAAGACGGTTTCGGCATCACGATATTGGGCCACCTCCTGAGGAGGACAGCCGTGTTGTCTTGGGCTTCTTCCCAGTTTTCAGCGACGGAATCCAGCAGACGTTGGATGAAAATTTGCAGTCAATTGTTCCAAAGCTGTAACATGGAGGGTTCGACTCTGCAATAGAGCTTGACAATGCCTTCCGAGCACACCACATTGGAAAGAAAGCTGACAACAGAAGCCATTTTTGAACCTGTGCATAAGATCTTGGTTAAATAGAAAAACTGTGGTTATTATTGAAGCTTTAAACGAAACAACAGCACAGAACGAATATTACTTATGAATCAAAGACATGTTTTTGTACATCAGAGCCGGCATATGTTCAGCTGCTTTACACTAGTCAACCGGAAACTAGGTGAATTAGTGCATTACTCACTATGATTCCAAAATAACTCTTAATGACTGATTTTGGGCAATGCCTAGATACTGAGTCATTGGCCCTTACACAAATGCGTATAATTAAGTGGAAATGAACATACTTCTCAAATTACAGTTTCATGAGAGGATCGGGTTCAACTTGCCTGATGAAGCAGACCTGCTAACTCATAGGCAGGCTGTTGTGTGCTTCTGAGACATTGCTTTCCTCCTTTTGGTATCATGCCTTATGTCACTGTCCCCAATCCTCAAGTAATTGATCAACTCCGTAACAAGTTTTAACGTGCTCAAGAAAGCCTTCTTGAGAGTGCAGTTGAGTCGTCAGTGCGAGAAGATGGCGTCGCGGACCGGCACCTTGAGGGATAAGACTTTCCAAAACTGATGATGGTAGCGACCCTCTGGCGTGTAGTTCGCAGATAAGAAGACATGTCGCCCTTGCAAAGGCGCCCACGATCGGCACTACTTCCGTTTATTGAAGGCATGCGCATAGATGCCATACCGCCAAAATCATCCTCTACCAGGTTTGACTTCTCAGGGCTTCTCGAAAGGTCGCATGCTGGAGCATCTAACGGCGCCTCGTGAAACCGTTTGAAAATCCAGAATTCTCTTTCGGACATGCCATTTGACCGGGTTGTCGTCGGTAGGAGCCGGGCGACATTCTCGGCCGATCCGTGTACCTCGATGGCCAATTGCTTGACTTGCTTCACACTGACCAAACGATACACCTTTCGGCGCGAGACATGAAACATGACGCTGTAGTTTCCAGGTATGCTGTACAACACCGGTACGTTTTTGAGGTCGTTGGTGGTCAAATGAAAGCATTTCTTGGCGAGATTAAGTGTTGTCATGCGCAAGGCATGATTCTCGTGAAGACACTGGAAGCACACCCGTTCGCAGGTCGGAAGGAAGAAGAAGGCGCCGAACTCGAAGCAAGACGAGCAGTTTTTCGACCGAAGCACCTGTTGAAGTAGCGCAGCTGAGTGGTACTGTACCAGTCGGGTTTTGCTCAATGCAGCCAGCACATCTGGAGCATGCTCGAGGAACTCCTGATATGGGGGGAAAGCCTCCACCGTCTCTCTTGCGCTGAAGAAGGCTCGAGATAGTCGAGACAAAGACTGGAAGTCGAGGAGGTTGAGAATGTATAATCT
Source organism: Colletotrichum tanaceti (assembly GCA_005350895.1). NCBI lineage: Eukaryota > Fungi > Ascomycota > Sordariomycetes > Glomerellales > Glomerellaceae > Colletotrichum > Colletotrichum tanaceti. The sequence goes on from PJEX01000133.1 coordinate 28,075, forward strand.
TAGTTCGGGCGGCAAGGTACTAAGGCGACCCATCGATGAGTGGGCGGCGATTCGAGGCAGGGGTTAGGTTACTGGGGGACATAGGTTTCCTGGGGGAGATAGGTTTCGAATCATTCCGCCGATATTCAGCTCAGTTGTGCACGTGAGCCTGTCAAGAAGCTCTTTTGACAAATTGCGATTGAGAGGCATTTTTGATAGAGAAAGTACTTAATAAAAGTTTGGGAGAAGAAGACAGATGATGATGTGAGGAGACGATGCAAGGGGCAGAAACAAACCGTAGTGGAGCGAACCGGACGCCAAGTCACGTGATGATGTATGTATTTAGACAAACTCAAAGACAAGCCGCTCGGGCACGGACCATCGTGCAGGGGGCACTCCTGACAACAATTATGGCCTGGTGCATAACTGCTTAGTAACATAAATGACTTTGTTCTCACCCCCTGGTTTTGGCTGCATTTCCAAATGTTGCCGCCTTTGAGTGTTTGAAAGGATGCTGTCAAGCGATCTTCCAATACTTTTATGGAGGACCATCGCAAAGTCCTTGTGAGGCTACAGCCTCACTGTACAATACAAGGCTGTTCTCTGTCGTTTTCCAGACTTTGGCTGTGTCCTTGACTCCTTCTTAGGCCTCCGTAGTTATGCCACATTTCTGTCTGCAAACAGAAGAAGGAGCTGCATCCGTTGTGTCTCCTAGGTTATCTCGATACTCGTTTTGGTTTGTGACCAAGCAATGTTGAAGCAGTGTTTTTGTGCTTGTTTACCCTAGGCCGTCTGGTGATGCCACGGCTGGCAGCTGCTGAGCATCGCCATCTTTCTACTTCTCCAACTCGGAGCAGTTTTCACTGCACTCAACCCATAGCTTGGGGCTTCAACAAGATAATTGCATCGTAACCCCGCCCCGATGCGTTGTTCAACCGGGTTGCTAATATTTTGCGCTAGCCTCGTGTAGGCAAAACTGTCCTGGCATGCTGAGGAGATGCTGTGCATGGCAGATCCGCATCTTGTCGCGCATGAGTTCTTCCATACCACTGTTTATGCTCTGTACTTCTGACCCATTTTCTCAGGTCTTGGTGTCATTGGAAACCGGTCTTTCTTGGTGCCAATTTGCACTGGTCACTCCCACTACACGGCCAAAGTCCCATCGGCGACTGGTCTCTCTTGGGGATATTCCCCGCCATCAAAACCACGCGCTTCTTTTCATCATCAACAGCTATTAATTCAAACCGCCGTTCTCATTCCTGGGTCCGTGGCTGGCTGATCTGACCTGCAAATCCCATTCGCGATAATCCGAACTGCGACTCTTGGCCGAGAGGAGAGGCGCATCAGCCGCAACAATGTGGCGCTGAGATTGATCCTCCTCCATATTCGACGTGTCAGGCGAGTCTGTTGGGACGCTTCCAGATCGACAGAAGCGGAAATACCGCAAGTTCGACGCCCGAGTGCCCATACGGAAAGGTTGATGGACGGGCAACGTGGGCTTGACGGGCGCCACGGACGGGAAAGGAAATGGCAAACCCGTTACCCGCGGGCCGCAGGATTTTCGAGCTTCAGTCACATCTCGAAAAGCCCGAGACAAGAAAAATTACTTTAACGTAATTAAGCAAAGACTCCGTCTGTGGGGCAAGCCGCAAGGCATTCAAGGGATCGGCGACGTCTCTCGCCTAGCCTGGATCGTGAACTTCAGGCCATTCTGGGCCGGGGGGGTTTTTTTTTTTTTGGCTCTGGAATTGTTATTGTGCCAGACCCCATCCACATCTTCCTCTTCCCTCGGACCCTCGCTGTCAGCTCTCTTCTCTTTCAACAAGTCAGACATGTCACCTCAGCAGGTGTCTCAGCCATTAGTTTACGGTTTCTACCCTAGGTAGCTGTCTCCACCTCTTTAGCTCCGGTGGTGTTGGCGACGCGAGCAGGGTCATTCCCTGTGACGGCGCTAAGCCCACGAGGTCGATGTCGCCCTGCCGTGGATGGAGGCTTTGCATTGGACGGGACCGGAAAAGCTTAGCTCGGACGGAGCGGAACGGTGCATGCGACTGCAAGGAATGGTCTCACCGTCTCACGTAGACGAAGCACATGTCATCTGTCAAATCAGACACCATGTCTCGACGTGTGCTCTGCTGAAAAGGGCCAGGCAAGCTAATGCAACGCTGTTCTGAGAGTTTAGGTTCGAGGACGTACTCACTTCTTTTCTAACATCAAGAATGCACCCGCAACCTCAGGGAACATGGAAGGCAAAGTGTTCATAACCTCTCCAAAGCGTGACAGCCCCTTTTAGGACTCTGCGGCCTACCTAGTTAGAAACGGTGTTGCGGACAAGAGGGTGTCCAGGCCAGGCAGTCCGACATGTTCGTTCCGCCCTTGGATCGTGTGGCGTCCTCCTCCGCGACTGCCAGCTTCTACCACACTGTCATGCTCCAGGTGGGAGTTCTTCAGGGCACAGGTTTGACATTGTGATGAATGCGGGCATGGCCGTGACTTTGTCACGCCAGCCACGATCACTGCATTCGCTAGAATGGGAGTGTAGCTGGTCCCCTACACCCTCTTTGCGGAGGGATGGGTCTGACGTGTAACACATATAAAAGCCAAAGGAGGGATTTAGCATTCGACTCGTAGAACTTGATGAGTGCGACGATACAGTTAGCGGCTTTTTCTCTCTCTATTACACCATCCTCAGCATAACCATCAAGTTTGCCAACCCTGAAGAGCATTCAGGTCTTGTTCGCGACAGCGTCTTCACCTCACAATGGCCAGAGCAAAGATCGAGCGGAAGTTCTCCGAGTTCAGCGAGCTCAACTATGGCTCCCTGCCCATGCTCCGCATCGCAAACACCACGCGAAACAACATCGTCGCCGTCCTGGGCGAGTTCGTCGGCACGTTTCTCTTTCTCTTCTTCTCCTTCGCCGGGACGCAGGTGGCCAACACGCCTCTCGGGGCGCCGGGGTCGAATCCGAACCTGCCCTGCATCATCTTCATCGCGCTCGCGTTCGGGGTCTCCTTGACCGCGAACGTATGGGCGTTCTATCGGGTCACCGGGGGGATGTTCAACCCAGTCGTATGTTTCCACACTCTGATCACCCTTGGCGTCTCCGAGACTTGACATCCGCTGATCCTTTGAACCAGGTCACCCTTGCTCTCATGGTCTGCGGCGGCCTACCGCTGATCCGTGGCCTCCTTATAATGCCGACTCAGATCATAGCTGGACTGTGTGCAGCTGGGGTGGCTTCCGCATTGTTTCCCGGTCCCTTGGCCGTCACCACGTCTCTGGGAGGCGGCGCGAACATCGCACAAGGCTTCTTCATCGAGGTGTTTTTGACCACTCAACTCGTTTTCGTCATCCTCATGCTGGCGGTTGAGAAGCATCGTTCCACGTTCCTCGCACCCGTAGGCATTGGACTGTCGTTCTTCCTCGCGGAGCTCACAGGTAACTTGATCCCCCTGCCCCGGTCGACTTCTCTCAGATGACGACGCTAAAACCTCTCCTTCGTCAGGCGTCTACTTTACTGGTGGATCTCTGAATCCCGCTCGATCGTTCGGACCCGCGGTTGTGGTCGGTGACTTTCCCAACTACCACTGGATCTACTGGCTGGCCCCGACATTCGGTTCAATGGTTGCCTGCGGGTTCTATGCCGTCCTTCGCCACCTCCGATACTACGAATGCAACCCGGGCCAAGAGTCAGACGGCCACGATTCGGGCAGTGAGCCTAGTGTCAAATGTTGAAATGGAACTGGAAGGTTCAAGCCCTGTTCTCAACAATGTCAGGTAAACCGAACAGTGTCTCAAGTGCCGGATACCAGAGAGTTGGTAGGGAACGTGCCGAAGGGGGAGAGTCGGGGGAAAGGCTTTAATGCTTGGCTCGCAAGAGTGTGACACAAATGGTTGGATTGGACGGCACTTTGTGAGTTTTCTTTGTAATGTACCATTGCCATCCAGGGATGCCTATCTAACGGTGACAATAAAGAGCGTTAATAAAATGGGTAGTTCAAATGTGGCCATCAGAATCTCCTTTGACTTAATTACAAGTAAACGATTCTGTACCTTGTACGTATACTTCACATCACGACGTTCAACTCATATGGTAGTCTGCAGATAGTGCTTACTGAGGATTGGTCTTGAGAGAAATCTGGCTCGGTGGTTCCGAGACTGAGATGTTCCGTTTTCGCATTTGAAGCCACAACATCAGCCACCCTTCAACCCCCTCGACGTGCTTTGGAGGTGGCGGTATTCGGTCCCAATCCAATCACAATTCTTCCTCAATCTCTCGTAACAAGGCTCGCTTACGTGGCGAATGTTTAAACGAGAGCGACTTCGACGCAACTGCTCGCCAAGAGGTAGTGGGTGGCGTCGTTCTCGACAGTTTGAGCATAACAAACGCCAAAGACTGATCCCCTTCCCCTCACTAACGAATGGAAGCGGGTGTCGAACCACATTTCAGGGTCCTGCTACGGATGGGTTCTGGCGGTGCCAGGCGGCGATCGCGAGGATGGATGTCAGATTCCCCGGCTCGGATTGGGGAAGCTCGCTGCATGTTGCCGATCATACAGGGTACCCCAAGGCCGTTGTGCCAGGAGGGGGGGCGGCAGAAGTAGGTCTTGGATCACCAGGGTAAGCCCGAATCCTTCGCCCCGATGCTGCGGTCAACAAGGCTGATTATCTTCTAGGAATTTCCAAGAGGAAAGCATGCTTCTCGGGGCTTCAGGTCCAAAGTCCATCGTAGCAGTGTAAAGACCCGCTCTTCAAGTCATGCGGTGCCGTTCGACCCCATATCTTCTCGGCCAACCCTCTTCTCGATCATGATTCGATCGGTCTTGTCCGAGGATGCAGGCACATGGTGCTCATGCCAGCAAACATGGCCCTTTACCTCTGTCTGCCAACGTCAACAGCGGGGGCCCTTTTGGGGTGTGTTTTTAATCATGCAGTGGGCTGTCGGGATTCTGTGTTTGGGCTGCGGCTAACCTCAGCTACATGGCACATTCTCTTGTCCTTATCGGCTGTGCTCCATGAAAAATGGAAGAATTCAGCCTTGAATCCTAGGGCTGAGCATCAAATGCGCACATTGTCTCTAGTGTCCCTGGGGATCCCCGGTTCACATCCAAGTAAACCCCAGGCAATGGCATCAAGTAATATGAACGTCATTTGGTCAATAGAAAGCAGTATTGGCTCGAAGATTAAGAACCACCAACCATGGACAGTCAATCCAAGAAGCAAAGGCATCATGTGCTGCTAGGAGCGTTTCCACCTACATGCTTCATCCCGTATCGACCCAGCCCTATGAAGAGCGAACCAATGGTCTCCAAGAATTCTAGATCAAACAGGCGTTACGGTATAGTCGGGCGAGTAGAATTCCCCAACATGGCACTAGTCATTCGCCCTTGTTCTCAGCTGGATGCCCTCCCTTACAGTATGTACGCACATGGAATTCTCAATAGAGCTGGTCAGGCACCGATCCTGCAGACTCTTGTGAACCAATAGAATGAAAGGCTCTCAACCTACCCAAGACTGACCGCATAGCCTCCAAAAATCGTCCTCGGCCAGAACAACTTAGCATCAACCTGACTGTACGTCGTACGACAAGTTACGATCATTACAAAAGCCAGGCGTCGATGCCGATTCCACAGCATTTCTTTGTGCGGAATTGTTTCCTCACAATAGGAAACCTGAGTGCCACGAAACTTCTTGTCCATTCTTCATCTGGACCACGATGTCAGGAGGACCAGGCCACGACATGATAGTCCCGGCGGGCCTGCCGCTCCGAAAACTGGATCACAACTTCAACAACGCCGAGGGCAGCATTCTGACATTTGACCAACTTCAGTGCCTGTCCATGTCGAATCCTCTTTGGCGGGAGTTCATCGGAAACCGCCTGGGTCTCGAGAAGCGTTACGGACAACTGCTGCACTCCTACGAAGAGTCTTTTGCGTAAATAGCCCGCCCCATTGTCTTGGGGCAGTACGGCTTATCATCATCGAAACAGGAAATACTTTGGCGGATATATCCCCATCGACTATGAGTCTTCGGGCAGCAACATCATGGATCCCGGAGTTGTGGGCAAGATGATCCTCACCCTTGCAGAGCTTTCCATGTCAGAATCGTCCGAGAGCCCTTTTACCGACGGCGACAGCACTTTGAAAAGGATGGGTTGGGAAGACATCCAAGCGAGAAAACCTCGTTGGGCACTTTTATCTGACACGTTCGCCACGGCAAATGCTTCTTCCAAGACTGCTTCGGAAGTAAAAACACGTTTTAATCTTCTATGAACGCGAAGACTCAAGGCTGATTTTGTGCCACAGGAGTCGTCGCCCACATTCTTCACCTCGCAGAAGCGGTATGGTGATGAGCCCGTCCTTCTTCACATGGATGACGAACTGAGAGATCAAATTTGCGGAGCCAAAGAGAGGGGGTGCATCGGTATCGTCGTGGAGATCGTCGAGAATCAGTATAACGGAAGGGTCATGGACCCCATGACTCTCAAGAGACTGGGTTCCATGTGTACGCAAGAGCACTTGCTCCTCGCCGTGGACGAAACCCTCACTGCCATTCGTTGCGGGGCACCCTTCTCTTTCCAGCGAGAAGAATACTTCGACGCGGCGTCTCCCGATCTCGTCTTCTTCGGAAAGGCCGTCAGTACTCGGGGCACGGCCATAGGTTTCCACGGACAGTTTGTACAGAAACTTGGGCTGTTCGGAAGCTCGCGCGGGCGAGTGATTGGCAAGTGGCAGAGTCGGTTCCTGGAGCCGATCGCCCTAATCGACCTGATCCAGTCACTGTCCGCGATCGACATGGCTGCTCGAGGCAATCTTGCCATGCTGAGTAGAGTAATCGGACACGCCGTCCGAGGCTTCGTCCTGGACAAAGCCAAAGAGCGCGGTCACGAAGTCGAGGCCCGAGACGTGCTCGGGGGGCTAGAGAGCCTCATTTTCGTCAGGAAAGATGTCGCGGGGACCATGCTCGTCATGGGCGCCAACACGGCGGGGGCATGGATTCCCTGGGTCAAATGGCTGCCGAGGCTCGAGAGGGACATGTCGAGAAGCGAGATACTGGAGGAAACCATCGGCAGCGGGAGCCGTTCGGCCCGAGAGGAGCTCTCAAAGATGCTTCTGAGGCAAGGTTCGAAGCCGAGTTGGTGTTTCTGGTGTGGAAACCGGACAACGACGAAGAAGAGCGACTGGTGTCTGCGGTGCTGTATCGGCGTTTGCGGAGAGGACATGTGTGGTCGCCATTTATCTCGCCATGATTGCATCTAAACGTAGATACCCGCAACAAGGTCCAAGGATACATACACGAGGTGTTATTCCCAGGCAGGAGTTACAATAGTTAGCAAGTCACTATCATTAGGCTGTATTTATCTTTTGCTTCAACCCGTCATAAGATACCACCAAAAGATAAGACTTCAATCACCGGATTTGAAATGCTTTAGGCTAGGCAAAAATGAATTTGAGCTTGATCTAGCCCGGACTTGAACCGGAGACCTTCAGTGTGTTAGACTGACGTGATAACCAACTACACCACCAGACCTTGGAAATGTTGCTGTGGCAACGGAAACAATTGTGTAAGTCGGATGTCGCGGAGAGGCAGTTGCCATTCCTGTCCCTTCGACACGACGCCACCGGCTATTTAGCGCAGCCAATTGCTTGAATTTGTGTAGAAGCTTAGAGATTGAAACTTGCTACATGCTTGGGTTTCATGTTAGTTAAGCAAGCGAGGTACCAATGTGAGACCATTTGCTACACCTGTCTCTTATAGCCAGAACGAAAAGGATAGCTGCGAGCTAGACACAAATGAAGAACTTGTAAGTTGTGGACTCTTATTGCAGGTCAGGGCACGGTTACACACATAATAGTAGAGACAAACTTACCTTCGGTTAAAGCATAAACTAGTCAAAGCACTCGATATAAGCAGATGCTGTACCATGAAGTCGCCGAACCTGTGTGCTAGAGCATCATGCGAAGTTGATGACTTACTTGATCGTTGGAGGTGTTGAGGAATATCGTCAAAGGATTATGTAATCGGTCAACCAACGATCCAACCCGCTTCGGTCTAGTGATGCGCCTCATCATGACGTAGGATCTCTTTGAGAGCTGGCGTCCAAGACAACTGCGGGGTTGTTTGAGATACAAGTGGATGTTGCAGCTGGGATAAAGCTGGCTGGGAAGGGAGACTTTCGATATCCATGAATACAGCCTAGACAGAACATCAGACTCATAATCCAAATAATTAACAAACTTCGGCGCGTATCAACCCAAAGATGCCATCTGACGAGAGCCATCGAACGAGGACGCCTTTGCTCGGCAACAGCCAGAGAGGAGCAGGAGCCAGGATAGTATGATGAAGAAAACCCCCCCATAACCGCTTGCTGCCACGTTCCGAGGGGGGTGGGTTGCGGGTATACCGTATGGACCGGTCACCGAGCTGATGCTTGCCGTAATAGCGTTCAACCTCCCGCAACGT
>PJEX01000133.1:36617-66763 GCA_005350895.1 Colletotrichum tanaceti
CCCCCCCCCCCCCCCCCAAGCCAAGCTAGCTAGTTAGTTAGCTGCCGGCTTCCATCATTCGCGCCATCTTGGATGACCGCTGAACACGTGGGACAGGCCGCCCTGCTCGCTAACGTCCTGACGTCGACCGGTTCGTGGCCGAACCTGCTGCCGCCGGACACCACGACGCCGTGGCCCGTCCGCACGTCCTGGTTCTGCGGCATCGCCTTCGCCCTCGCCAGCGTCTTGACCGCGGCGGACCAAACGATCCGGCTCCACCGGATGGCGGGGCACCGGGACGGCCTGGTCCTCATCAGGCAGTCGCTGCGCGCCAGGGACCGCGTGCTGATCGGCGCGGAGTGGAAGTATCGCCCCCGGCGGATGCAGGTCTACGCGTGGCAGCTGGGGGTCCTGTTCCTGGCGGGGTCGGTGGTGTTTATGATGGCCGGGCTGATCTTCCTCATCTGGAGTGCCGTGGTCGAGGACCTGGGCCGGGGAAGGGGGTTTGATGACAACGGAAAGGTGAGGACGCTTGCCCCGTTCCGCAGAAAGCATTCCACTGATTTTCGGACAGGTTGCCGTGGTGTTCACCGTTGTGGCCCTCAGCGTGGCCATCGTGTTCGTCGTGGGGCAGGCAACTCTCTATCACCCGGTGCCGAAAGGGGGTGGTGATATCGAGGATGCCGAGTAGTTCAGCGTTCAAACTTCGCAGCTGTCAAATTCTTTATTGCAAATTTCCGGAAATATTGTCGATTTCCAATAACAACATGTGAGGATTTACTGTCATGTTTGATGTGCGAGTGTTGGAAACTCCCAGCATGGGGGACAAGCTGGATACAGACATAGATGATCGTATGCCGTCTCACTTCTCCGGGTTCGGACGCATGATTTCTTAGCGTTTAGATGGTTATGTGAGTGGCGACGAGGTTTTCAAGGCTCTCATGAGTCATGGCGACCAATAACCTCGACCCGGGAGTATATATCATGGATAAAGCAAAATACTAGTTTCTGTCTGCAATGCACGGCAGTTCGTTTGCGAATTATTTCTTTCTCGGTACTGCATCCTCGGCCATGTCTTCAAGTGACTGATAACTCAGAGGTAGATGTAACAAAACGGGCTGCCCCCAATGGTGTTGAGCAGGTCGCTGATCGGTCGATTGGGAGCGTTCGGCTCCTGGATGACAACATCATCAAGGCGGGCATCTCTGCTGGGAGGGTTGTTGAGAATCGTAATGGTTCCGGCAATGTCGAAGGCCTCGCCGAGGTGGAGGGCCTGCCAGAGCCAGTACACCCGGTCGACCATGGCGTGGTGCAAGAAGAACGTAGGGTCGTTGGAGGACGAGAACAGGTCGGATGCCTCGCCGTTGACGATCATGTGTCCCGCGGTGTGCGTTCCTAGGTTCGTGTCAGCTAGTTATACCTGTAACCTGGCCCAACCCCCACCTCCCCGAGTTTGAGGCTCCGAGGTTGACTCATGTTTACCCAAGAAACCGTCGCCGAATCGACCTTGCAGCTCGTCTTGAAAGGAGAGAACGTTCTTCGAGGCCGCTCCGATGGTCAGATTCAAGACGTCGGACGGATTCATCCACTTCTGAGACGTCCAGGCACTTATATCCCTGGACAGGCAGCGCGGGTTGTAGGCGAGAGAACCGCCGGGGTTGACGGGGAGACCGTCGATGCCTGGTCTGACCGGGCCAAGGTGGACAGTCATGCTGTGCGGGAAATCTGTCAGCGGTCCTGGGACAACTATTACAACGTTGCTTTGAGGTGAGGATGTCCTCCTCATCGAAAGTCGGTAATCACAGGAGAAACTTACTTGGCAAACGGGCCGCTTGTGACGCACCCGCCTCCGTTTCCGCTGGGGATCCAGACGCCGCCGCGTGCCGCGACACTGCCATTGTGAGCTCTGAAAGCACCGTCGCCGCTCAGACTGGTGTCGCTGCCATCAAACATGGGCGCCTTTGACGGGTCGTCTCGATAGGCCAGCCAGTTCCAGTACTAGATGTCATGAGTCATGACATTAATGATCAAAAGACCAAAAGGACCGTTTGTGCTCGGGAGGGATGCCCGGATGCCCGATTCACTTACGGGCTGGTAGCCGTCGTAGCCGCACTCCTCCCTCAGGGCATTCTCGTAAGCCCACACATAGTACCGGTGCCAAGTGAGGAAGTTCCCGGTGGCGTGGATGCTCAGCGTCTGGTTGATGTGGGCGGCAACGAAGTCGTCGTATCGGCTGCGGGCGCCGGGTGCGAAGTCGCCCCCGAGCTTGGAAGGCCGCGTCAAGAGACAGTTGACGGCGCTCGTATAGGCCTTCTTTTCCGAGCCGGAAAGCGAGTTCCTGTGACAAGTGTGTGTGTGAGCACATCTGTTCGGTCTGACAAGAGACTTGAGAGGCGCCGTCCATAATTACCAATCACGGCGAACTCGCGCGTTGAAGAGGTTGCATTCTCCTCTCTTGCCAAAAGTGCCGCCGTTCTTCTCCGCCGCCTGGAGGGCTTCCAAAGCCTGAGCCTGCACTTCGGAGAGCTCATCTCCTTCGGAAGAGAAAGCTGTGGCGGCGCAAAAGCCCAGCACGGCGAGGAGGTTGACGAGACGCATGGTGATATCTTTGATAGTGGCCTTGGCGCAATAGTGAAGCCGCCGATGGGATTGAAGAGGACCGATGGATCACAATCGGCCAGACGTGTATTACGTGTCGGGGCATGTGACTTTTAAGCCAAAGTCCATGGCCGATGGGCTGTTCTACTTTACCCATCCATTATCTACCTACCCCTGGGCTCGGCGCTGGCCCCATGCATCGGGGCCTGGGTTGCTTAGCATCGCCACCCGGCGGATTCATTGACTCTGGCGGAATCCCCAGCCCGGACCTTGCCTGCAGGATGCAAAAAGACGTTGAGTAGTTGCTTGTGGAGCTTGCCCTGCAGCAGCAGTGGTAATAGGACACAGTGATAGGACATGGTCGACTTGGCATGGGCCGCCATGGATCGATCGAAAGCCCGTCAAGAAAACAGTACCGTTGCACTGCCAGTAAGCACTAGTGATGGCCTGTTTAGCACCTCCTCATGTTTTGATCAAAGAGTCCAGGGCGACATCGGGCAGCTCTTGCGCGGTGTGTTATTAACATGTCGAGAGTTTTGATCTATTAATCGAAAGGCAAGCCAACCATCTCGTAGTCCGATACGGTGTCCCAAAGAGGAACATCTTTATCTTCACGAAACTGGGGCATTTGGTATGTTTTAGAATTCTGACATCTTAGCGAAAGGAGCCTATTATGCTTATTTCACCCGCCTGAAGGCAAACGCGGCAGTTAGCATAGTTGGAAGATGAGAGAGGCCAAGAAAATCATACTTGAGACTTTGTTCTATTTGGTTTTGATTCCAACGGTGGTGCTGTCGTTGTCTTTCCTTAGCTATCTTTCTAGTATGAATCCGAAGCAGTTTCCGTCTTCACCGCACGTCACTGGAACCCGACCTCAAATGCTCTTCTATCCGGAACCTCGGGGCGAATATGTCAAGGGAACATCAGACGGAGTCTGTGCAACTACTTCCTTGACAATCTCCTCTATGGTGGGCGAGAGAGTGATGGGAGTGTCGACTGGGGCCCATCCAAGCTCAACCGGCAAGCCGCAACCGTTCATTGCCTTTTTAAGTCAGCGCTCGCTCAACATGCTTCTATTTATCACACAGAGTCGTAGCTTACGGAAAAAGAACCTCACGTATGCTCTATTCGCTACCAGTGTTCCAGGGGATCCAAATACGGTAAGCAAAAAGGCACACTCCCCCGTCGCTGCTGGGATCGCGGATTCCGGGAGCGTCGTGAAGCTTGGATTCACCCTGTTCATCTCCAGCGCATGCCTGGCTCGGGCGTTGGCGATCGTCGTGATGTTGATCGTCGTCGCCCCTCCGAAATAGGCAATGAACGCGTCGAACGTTTTCTTGTCGAAGCGGTTGGATGGATCAAAGTACATGTCGCGGCGGGACAGACTGCCGTCGTGCTCTACGAAGTTGTGCTTATGAAGCATATTCAGGTTAATGAACTTTAAGAATAATGTTAGCAGCAGCATGCAAAAGACATAGGTTCAACAAGAGGCGCAGAGCCCGTTGTTGTTGCCAAATGAATATCACGACGAGACATTTCGTGTTCGGAACGAAGGAATCACGTACGGACGCGCCAAGGTTCAATTCTAAGGCTGGCTTGACAGCTGCTTCAGATAAAGCCTCATCGATGTTCATGGCATCTTTGAAGCCCTTTTGAACAATTTCAGTCGTGATATTGCGACCGTCGTGCGGGGATGAAGCCATGGTTGGCAAGAGTGTCTAAACCTGGACAAGGGGCCCGCACTATTAGATGTTGTCAGAGAAGAATACGGAGCATCGAAATGAGGACCAGCTCGCAAATTCACAATCGCCAGTACATGGCGGTGTCCATGTCAAGTGATTAGGCTTCAATAGTGACAGACTGTCGATATTGAACTTGGTCAGCTTTGGTGGGGAAGTGATGCGATAGGGGAGTCTTGACCAATATTGGCGAAGTTAGGAAGGCCGAGAGAAACAGGGAGCGTTCCCAGGGAAACGAGAAATTTTTTCATTTTGTTGTCAAGCATGATCACGCCGAGGGAATAGTAGTACGTGCGGGATTGATGCAAGTTGTTGCAAAGAAAGGGGATTTGTAGAAGTGTAAATATGACAAATAACAGTTCACAGTGTCCCTTGAGGAAACCAGCGTGATGTATCAGATCGTGTCGAGCCGTGACGATCTTCCGTACTTCCCCGTGTTCTCTGGATGTGACCTAAAGCCGACGCTAGTTAGTTGCGAGTCCGCTCAACCGTTTCCTTTCTACAATCATCCCATGAGCCCTTGTTTAAATGTCGATCTTCAACGCCAAATCAAGGTTGAGACTAGAGCCACTAAAACCGCCGTCCGCCGTCAGACGCTATTCTCCCGGATCGAGTGCAAGCCGAGCGAGCGGATAGATTAGCGCGCGGCATCGATGAACCGCTGCAGGGACCTGATCTGGAGGGCAGAACTTGTCACTTATTCGACCTCCCGCGGTCGATTATGTTGAACTTTGGCTCATAATAAGTCTGGCGAGAAAAACAGCCGAGTATTGATTGACGCGAGACTGTCCTTTCATGACATGATTGTCTTCCATCTCGGCATTGAAAGTGAACCGGGGCTCACTTACATCGAAAGCAGGCTGCTTAGTAAGAGGTTGGAACTGCAATTGGAGCTGCCAGCTGTCACTAAGTGGCAGACTGTCAGCCCAACCCCACCACGGCGTCCCCTGTCGCCGAATGCCGAACTTTCTACTCCACCGCGGCAGCGAAGCGCCAAAAAATTTAGCAGCGTTTCCGCCTCGACAGAAACTTTGGGAATCCGGCGAAGCAGCAGCAGCAGTGCAAGTGCAGTAAGTAGCATCTTCAAGCTCAACACAGCAACCAACCCGAAGATGGCGACACCCACAAAGGCTCCCGCCAAGGGATCCGGGAAGAGGCAGCAGCCCAAGACCCTCAAGAGGGACACGAAAATCGAGAAGCGCAAGCAGCAGTTGCAGACCATTGAGCAACTCGAGAAGGCCGTCGCCGATTTTGTAAGTGTAGTCTTCCAACTCTCTCCCTCCCTCTCCCTCTCCCCTCCTCTCCTTTCTTCCCTTGAGGGACCCCCCCCTGGCTGCCTCGATTCTCTCTCCCCATACTGTCGCAGTGACTGACTGACTGACTGACTGACTGACCTCTGCCGCGCTCATCAGGACCCCAAGGGCGAATACAAATCCTTCTCCGACCTCCCCCTCTGCGAAGCGACCAAGACCGGCCTGGACAAATCCCACTTCGAGACCCTCACCGACATCCAGTCGCGCGCCGTGCCCCTCGCCCTCAAGGGCTCCGACATCCTCGGCGCCGCCAAGACCGGCAGCGGAAAGACGCTCGCCTTCGTCATCCCCGTCCTCGAGAAGCTCTACCGCGCGCGATGGACCGAGTACGACGGCCTCGGCGCCCTCATCATCTCCCCGACCCGCGAGCTGGCCGCCCAGATCTTCGAGGTCCTGCGCAAGGTCGGCCGCAACCACAACTTCTCGGCCGGCCTCATCATCGGCGGCAAGAGCCTCAAGGAGGAGGCCGACCGCCTGTCCAAGATGAACATCCTCGTCTGCACGCCCGGCCGCATGCTGCAGCACCTCGACCAGACCGCCGGCTTCGACGTCGACAACCTGCAGATCCTCGTCCTCGACGAGGCGGACCGCATCATGGACATGGGCTTCCAGTCCGCCGTCGACGCCCTGGTCGAGCACCTGCCCGCCACGAGGCAGACCCTGCTCTTCAGCGCCACCCAGAGCAAGAAGATCTCGGACCTGGCCCGCCTGAGCCTCCGGGACCCCGAGTACGTCTCGGTCCACGAGGAGGCGACGCCCAAGAACCTGCAGCAGCACTACATCGTCACCCCCTTGCACGAGAAGCTCGACACCCTCTTCGGCTTCATCAAGGCGAACCTGCGCAGCAAGATCATCGTCTTCTTCTCCTCGGGCAAGCAGGTCCGCTTCGCCTACGAGAGCATGCGCCACCTGCAGCCCGGCATCCCGCTGCTGCACCTGCTCGGCAAGCAGAAGCAGCTGCAGCGCATGGAGATCACGAAGCGCTTCGCCGACTCCAACCACTCGTGCCTGTTCGCCACCGACGTCGTCGCCCGCGGTGTCGACTTCCCCGCCGTCGACTGGGTCGTCCAGGTCGACTGCCCCGAGGACGCCGACACGTACATCCACCGCGTCGGCCGCACGGCCCGCTACGAGCGCGACGGCAAGGCCGTGCTCTTCCTCGAGCCCAGCGAGGAGGCCGGCATGCTCAAGCGCCTCGAGGCCAAGAAGGTGCCCGTCAACAAGATCACCGTCAAGGAGAGCAAGAAGAAGAGCATCACGAACCAGCTGCAGAGCATGTGCTTCCAGAACCCGGACCTCAAGTACCTCGGCCAGAAGGCCTTCATCAGTTACGTCCGCTCCGTCTACCTGCAGAAGGACAAGGGCGTCTTCCACTTTGACAAGCTCGACCTCGACGCCTACGCGGCCAGCCTGGGGCTCCCCGGTGCGCCGCAGATCAAGCTGCGCAAGGGCGAGGACATCAAGAAGGTCAAGAACGCGCCGCGCCGGGGCATGTCGAGCGACGAGGACTCGGACGGCGGCTACGACGACGACGACCCGGACGCGCCCAAGAAGCCCGCCAAGAAGCCCGAGATCCGCACAAAGTACGACCGCATGTTTGAGCGCACGAACCAGGACGTCCTGTCGGGCCACTACACCAAGCTCGTGGCCAACGGCGACGAGGTCACGGGCGACGGCAACGGCGGCGGCGGCGGGGACGACGGCGAAGACGACTTCCTCTCCGTCAAGCGCGTCCTCGGCGACGACGACCTCGACGCCGAGTCCGCCAACGCGCCGGGCGCCAAACCCAAGACCATCGCCTACGGCGACCAGCAGTTCGTCGTCGACTCGAAGCGGCGCGAGAAGGCGCTGCAGTCCAAGAAGAAGATGCTCAAGTTCAAGGGCCGCGGGCAGAAGCTCGTCTTCGACGAGGACGGCAACGCGCACGCCATCTACGAGCTGCAGGACGAGGACGACTTCGTCAGGGAGGGCCCCGCCGAGGAGCTGCGGCGGCGCTTCGTCGCGGACGAGGCGGCGCGCGTCAAGGAGGCCGACGTCGAGGACAAGCTGGCGGCCAAGGGGCGGCTCAAGGAGAAGAGGCTCAAGCGCAAGGCGAGGGAGGCCGAGGAGCGCGGCGAGGGGGCGGCGAAGCTCGTCGAGGGGCCCCAAGTCGGCGGGCCGAGGGGAGGGGAGGAGGAGGAAGACCCGTTGGCGCTGCTGCGGTCGTTGCCCATCGCCGGCGGCGGCGGCGGCGGCGGCGAGGAGGACGTGGACGAGGAGGATGAGCGGCCGAAGAAGAAGCCCAAGAAGTGGTTCCAGGACGACTCGGACGAGGAGAGGGAGAAGAAGAAGAGGGCCAAGAAGGGCGGCAAGGTGCTCGAGATCGACCGCGAGCCCGAGACGCTCGAGGATCTCGAGGCGTTGGCCTCGGGACTGTTGAACTAGATTTTTGAGAAACGTGGAAGAGATACCCCCCACCCCGATGGTACGAGGACGAGTACACAAAAAAGTTTTTTGTTGTTGTGAATTTCCTACTTGGAATCTTTGAGTTGGGCCCTTGGAGTGTGGCGGGGGGAGATGCTCTTCGATCTTCACCGTCACCAAGAGGAAACAAAGCGAGTAATGTATCTAATAACGTGGTTTTATGCATCAAAATGCCTTCCCTCTCTGTCTTTCCGCCTTGACTATGCTGCATTAAAAAAAAATGAAGCCCAATTCGGGGGGGATGGGTGGGTGGGTGGGTATCGTCAACCCCAAAACGCCTCCAGAACAAGAAAAAAGATTTGTGGTGTTTCTTCCTCCCGTTCTTCCGTGAATGCAGAAAATGTAAATAAACGAATCTACCAAGTTCCCGTCTCTCTGTCTGTCCGTCCAAAGCCAATCCCGAAGCAAATGTTGTGAAACTGATGGTGGCTGTCCATCGCCAGGCGAGAAACAACACCGCGAGCAGAGCCTATTCGTCTGTCTGTCTGTCTCCTACTCTCCTCCACCAAAGGCCGCACGCGAGACGACGAGACGACGACACGACGACAATCAAGACTGCTTCTCGCCGTAGAGACGAGCCCTGTAGAGACACGTATGGTCCGCGCCGTAGTTGCTGACGACCTGCAGCGCGACATTGTCCGTCACGGCACCCAGGGACAACAGCTCGGAGCTGAGCTTGTGCACGTACACTCCGTTGAGCGCGTCTCTGCTCTCGTACGTGAAGTGGCCGATGCGGACCCAGCCGTCCGGCTGGACGATCTTGCTGCGCGGGAAGTGCGCGGCGGCGAAGTCCTCGACACGGTTGCGCGTGTTGAGCTCGGTGATGTAAGCCAGCACGTCGATCTCGCGAGGCCGCGCGTCCGGGTCCAACGTCGCGCCGGGCAGGATGTGCTCGACCACGACGTGCTGCGGGATGATCTCGTGGCTAAGAAGGTAGCTAATCCGGACGCCAACCTCGACGCCGCTCTTGTCAGCAGTCACCTTGCCGCACCAGCAGTCGCCCTCGTCCTCCCAGTTCCAGAGCGTGGCTGACGGCGGCACAAACTCCGGGTTTCGTTTCGTGCTCTTATACCAGGCGGCGCTCCGGAACTTCCCATTGACAGGAGGATCCCAGCTGGGTGTAGTATGAATGGGATCGACGAGGACGCCGGTGTGCCGGCCAAGGAAGTTGACCTGATGCCGGAGTTCTCTGTCCCACGTGGCCCCGATCTTGCCCTGCGCGAGCGCCTCCAGTCCCGCATTCGCGATCGCCTGGCGGATCATGCCGTCCACGACCTTGACCATTTCGGAACGGGAGACTCCCGCAGGCGGGGCCTGTCCCGAGGCGGACTTGACGGCGTCGTTGATGTAGTACTCCAACTTTCTCTGCAGCTCCTGGGCCTCGGCCTTGACCTCGTTACGGTGCTTGACGAACTCGTCCTGGAGATGGCGGATGAACTCGTTGCGCGTGACCACAACATCATTTGTGCTCTTGTTCTTGAACTGGTCTCTTACGAGCTTCTCAATCTTGTACTCGAGGTCCTTGCCAATCTTGTCCGGGATCGATGTAGAGAAGGCGGGCTCCAGAATCTTGGCCACCTTCTTGTTGTTCGTTTTGAGCCACTTCTCCCACGACTTGTCAAACTTGGTCTGGGCGATGTTCTCGATCTCGGCAGTATCCTTCGAGGATCTGGCCTTGACGGCTCGCCAATGCTCGTCCGAGATATGGTAGTAGCCTCCGTGTCCTCTATCCATGGTCAAGATTTCAGTGTCGCCCTTCATGAGGTCGCGCAGAGCGTGCCAAAACTCTTCATCCACGACAGGTCGCCCGTGCTTGTCCAACTGCATGTGCACTATCTTGGGTACGATCGTCTCAAGTCGCGACAGTGAGTCCTCGTGGAGTTTGCTAGCCTGGGTCAACTTGGAGAGCTCGTACTCGTGGTTGCGCTGCTGGCGCGTGTATTCTCTCGTGTCCTCGTCGCAGAAGACCGTCGTGGGTCGCGACATCCACAATGGCACGAACTGCCCGAGGTTGTGAGAGATGTCAGAAAAGCCGTACCACTGGATGCCGCTCATTCCTCGAGCGGGGGCCGACTTGAGCCCTGCCATGGCGCCCCATCCGAGAAGAGAAAGGAGAAGTGAGAGGAGAAGGATACCGAGCAGAGCCTTGAGGTTGAGGTGCCGTGAATGCAGCGAGGAGAGGAAGTTGAGTACGTCGACAAAAGCGTCGGCGAGCTTGAATAGAATCCACGTGGACCACGAGGACTCGTTCAAGGGAACCTGCTGCGTAGCCTCAATGGGACTATCATAGCCGTCCGAGTCTTCGTCTCTGGGAGGCGGGCTGTCCGGGCGAGGCGCATGTGTCCAGCTGTACACCGTGTTATAGATACGCGGCCACGACTGTAGACGCGCGTTGCGCTCCTTCCGAAGGGCCTCTTGCTGCGCCTTTTCCTGCTCCCGTTCTTGCCGGAGAGAGTGCTCCATGTCAGAGCCGAACAAGCCAGAACCGTTCTGTCCGAGGGGTGGGCGGTTGCCCTTTTCCTCGGGTACGCGTCGGGATCCGGGAGGTCGTATTGAGCGGACCTCAAATCTTCCAGAACGCAGGGTGGAGGCATTGGGAGGCGGCGGGTCGTTGATCAGGCGGCGGGTCGGTGCCGTCTTGTCGACGGTAACGGGCTGGGTCACAGTTCGCTGGGCTAGGCCAGGGTCGGCTTGTTTTGATGAAGGACGAGGTGAGACTCCAGAAGCGGGTTCAGGGTCATCATGCATCAGCTCTGTGACTGTACGCTTCTCCGGGAGTCGCAATTCAGGCCTGGAAGCAGGCTCCTCCTCAAAGACATGGTGGCGTGTCGAGGTTGCTCTAGGGGCAGATGACCCCCTGTTCAAGATGTAGTTGACCAAGCGTGACGGACCCGATCTGGGAGTAGACTCATTCTCCGTGTCATGGTCGGCCGAGCGTGACGAACCTGGTCTGAGCATAGGCTCATTCTCAGTGATGCGGTTCGATAGACGCGTCGAACCTGGTCTGTGAGTAGGCTCATTCTCACCGGTGTGGTCTGATGGCCGTATTGAACTTGGTCTATGAGGAGACTCGTTCTCGATGGCGTGGTTCAAGAGACGTGACGAACCTGGTTTTTGAGTTGACGCTTTCTCCATCATATGATTCGATAAACGTGAACTTGATCTAGTAGTAACAGAGGGTGATGGGGCGGCGTTTGCCTGCACTTGACGCGAAGTAGAGTTGGCGCGGGGCGGGTCTCTAGCCACGGCACGGCGCGCAATAAACGGCGAGTCGTGCGCAGGAGACTCGCTCCGGAGCGAATAACGCTGCGAGGGAGGGGTGCTTGGCGGCTGCGGTTGGAGCGGACGGTTCGTGTCCTCGTCCTTGGTCCAGTCTACAAGGCCAGACCGATGCACAACCTCACTCATGGGGTCCCGGACTGGGCCCCGCAGCCGGTCGGGCTGGTTGCTCCGTGGCGGCATCGGTCGCAAGGGAGAGTTCTCTCCCGCCTCGTCGGACGAGCGGGAAGGATGAGACGGGGTCCCAATGTCGGCGCCCCCGAACAGCGAGCTCTCCTGGCCGAAAGTGCGAATCGAGTCGGGTGTTGGTGCTGGATCCAGAGGCAGCCCTAGCTGATGGCCGTGAGACGGCGACCCAACCTCTTCGGAAATGGCGCGTGCGAAAACTGAGCGCTTGCTCGCGGCTGTGAGGATGCCGCCTTTGGATGGCGACAGGCCTTGGCCGGTACGAGCTGGTGGCGCCAGGGCTTCTGAACCGGCTCGTCGTGTGGTGGGGAGATGACGAGTCGGACTCGGGCCTCGGGGGGGAGCGGTGTCAGGTAGTACTCGTTGACGAGACGATGTTCTTTGTTGTTGGAGGAAGGGAGGCTCAATGGATGGGGCTGTAGGAGAGGGGGGCGAAGAATTAGCAAGGGAGGAAGGGATGTTGAAGTGAGACGGGCGCGGTCCGTCAGTGGCTGCTGCACTTACCAATTGTGGCGGGAAGGCGTTGTATCGGCGGGTTCTTGCCAAAGGGCCGGCCTGGCGACGGGCCTCTCGATGAAGCGGGTGACTCGGACGAGTCTTGGCCAGGGCCGAAGTCTGGGTTCGGGTCCGGGTCCGGGTCGGGACTGGGAGCCGGCTGCGGTTTGCGTACAGGTTTCGGTACCGGGACTGGTTTCGACACCGGGACTGGTTTCGGACTCGGCGAGTTTACTGGTGGCGGGCGGTCGCTTCTGGTACTTTTGCTGCGCTCACTGCTTTCGTCGTCGTCGTCGTCATCTTCTTCACTGTCATCATCATCGTCGTCGTCTGGGTCACTAGGATCATCAGGGTCGTCGCTGTCGTGAAGTGTTTCCTTGATGATGGCCTGCAGATCACGCCTCTGACCTCGTCGGGTGTTGCGTAAAGTATTCGACGGCGCAGACCCGTACGACGTGTCGAGTCGCGAGGCCAACGGGGGCAAATCAGACGAGACGGCAGCACCGCCTCGTGATATGAGGGGCGCGTCATCGTCGTCGCCGCGGACTCTTCGTCTTGGAGGCATCTCGGCGCAGCGTGGTGGATGAAGCTCTGCAAGGTTGGTGAGCGGGGTGTGTGTTATTGAGCAGGCAGGTTGAGTATTATATGAGAAATACTCAACCCCACAAGATGGGTAGGTTCGTTGAGTGAGATGGGGGTGAGAGAGCTGGGCGAGTAAGGTAAAAGGGGAGTGAAGAAGGGGAAAGAGAAAGGAGAAGGGCAAAGGGAGAGAAAGAGAAAGAAAAAGGATAAGAAGCTCAAGAGAGCTTGAGATTGTGGTGGTGGTGGTGGTGGTGGTGGTGGTGAGAAGCTCAGTGAGATAAGGCTCAACGCACAAGTGGCAGGCGCAGTGAGAGAAAGAACGTTTGAGGACGGGAAGGAAGGCGAGAGGGATGAAGGACGAGACTGACAAGGAGCAACTTACGTTCTTATTGTTTGGGAGGACATACGGCGTCGTTGTAGATGAGGTTGGGTTGAGCAGCTTGTTGCAAGTCGAGTGTCCTTTTGTCTCATCAACAATGGCAAGTTTGAATGAGCATGAAGGCTATGTTGAGCCGACAAGGGAGGCGGTGACCAATGCAGGAGATGCAAAGGGGTTGTCAAGTCGACGACGGAGTATGGACTGCAAAGGCGCCTTTGTAAGAGCTGTAGAAGGGACCGGTTGCGGGAGCTTCCAACCCCAAGAGATGCCAACCTTGGGTACCTCGGGTAGGTAGGTAGGTAGGGAGCTCGAAGTGAAGCTATTCCAGAGAGGCTGACCCGCCGGATTGGGAAGCGAGGGAGTCGGTTGTCAACAAAGAAAGGAGGAGCGGTTCCTGGCCGCAACGACCATCTTTCCCTGGCACGAGTCGCGCCCACACACGCGCGCGTCGGTACTGATGAATGGGGGTCGTCCGTCGGGGGTTGGTTGGCGTGGGAGGGAATAAGAAAGAATGCAGGCGACCGCTGCAGGGTGGGCCAGTCGATTGAATTGTTGCGTCGGTGGTGACAGTATAGAACTGTATGGGAAAGCAACGACAAAGCAAGCAGAGGCAAGGGGACGTTGAGTCTTTGTCTGGGACTTTGATAGTGCTTGGGAATGTTTTCGCGACGGCGCTTGTGCTTGTTGCTGCTTTCCCACCGCCAGAAACCCGACCGCCAACCGGAAACCCGCCTACCTACGGGGGAGCGCGCCAGCGGGGAGATCGGGTGCACGGGCCCTGAGCGTGTTCCTGCCCGTTGACCACGCGCGCGCCGAGCGAGCGGGCCAGCTTTGCTCTACGCGCCACGCAGATCTGAGCGAGCACTTACATAAGCGTTGAATTTAGGTAAGCGAGTCTTTGATCAACTTGCGACCACGTGATAAGACTCTAAGTATCCGTAGCTATTCGCCCTTTTCTCCCCTTTTCTCCTCCAGTCCCACCTCCGTTTTTTTGTCGACCCTTCCTGGAGAGCAGAGACGGGCGACCGACACGGAACATGTGCATCTCTTACCGTTGAAATCGCTCAAATGCTCAAGGACGGAGAACAGGGCTCGATTGAGTCTTGACCCAGAATCAAAGGGCGCGCGCGCCCAGACTCGGCCTGGTTAGCATGGATAGCGACCCCGAGGCAACGAGACGCAGTGCCTGGCGCTCAAGCCTGGATTTGGGCGGTCGACACGGGAACCCGCTTGATACTCGTCCGTCTCTTCGGGCCCAGATACAGACCGCAGCCCTCGCTGGCGGATAGGACTGGCCGATTATTTGCATCGCCGCTCCAACAAATAGCGAAGATGAGCCGCCGCACATATCGCCGAAGCCAACCGTGCTGGTGCGGCGTGCTGTACGGATAGATGCTTCTGTAGGTACACTGCGGAACCGCGGCGACAGAAGATGCAAACCACCCACCCCACCAGACGGCATGCGAATAATGCATGATTCATCCACCGTCGGTCCCGTCATCCGATGGCTCTGAACAACTGGCTAGAACGAACGTGCTTGTGGCACATCCCCCGACTCCCCGTCCCCATGTTGAACAGAACCCCCCCCCCCACGTGAGAGTCAATAATCAAGAGTCAAGCGTCAAGAGAGTCGACAACCGAAAGCTGAGATGGGGGGGGGGGGACCCTGTTGGCCACTCACAGGTAAGCATGGGCATTGTCAGCTTGTGTGAACCTAGGTATTCTCCCTGTCGGCCCGTCCACAAGTTCTGAAGATCAGGATCCACGGCACCGCCATCCCCGGTCGATGCAGGTTTCAAAAAAGTCGCCAGTGGCCGTTGCAACTTGTCAGCTTGTCTTGTCACCAAGCGCACCACCGTTTGAGGCTTGATGAAGAAATTACTGGGCTCCGCAGCCAGCCACAAGGTGTCAAGGCCCCCCGAGATTGGTGCCACCCCCGCTGCGAGACCCCGCCATCGCCTCCAATTTGGAGCCGCCAGATTGGCCGTCACTACCACCACCACCACCCACCACCGAGGGAACACACATACGTACATAGATACTCGCCGACTACGGGAGTATTATGACTGGACACACACCACTGGCGCCAATTTCTCTCCCGCATCATCGTCCAAGAACCAAGGCGGAACGTTGCAGACAGACGACCCCGTTTCGTTTACCTACTTTGTATCCGTACTCCGTACCCTTTCTCTTATTGCGACCGTCGCTCCCACTACCACCACCACCACCCCATAGCCAGATATATATCGCCCTGTCCCATCAGTCCATCCATCACGTACTCTCCCTCCCTCCCTCTCTCTCTCTCTCTCCCTTCTTCCGCCAATAAAAGACCAGATCTGCGCTCCTTCAACCAACTTGATACCCTGACGGACCGCATCTTACTCTTCTTTTCCCGCTCCCATTCCCAAATTCCTACTCCTCGCCGCAGCTAGTTGCGATCGACGCCAGCAAATTTCCTTCACAATGGCCATTGGAACTGTCTTGGTTACCGGGTAAGCCACTGCCACCCCCGCCCCCCGCGCACCATCGGTCTCGCCCCTCCCAGCCGCCGTTCACGAGCGCTACTCCCGCTGTCAACGCGCGGCTGGCGCACGCGCGACTACGAACCGCGCAGTAACTAACCGCACGTAATGGTGGCTTACAGCGGCACCGGCTACATTGGCTCCTTCACCTCCCTCACCCTGCTCGAGAACGGCTACGATGTTGTCATCGTCGACAGCCTCTACAACTCGTCCAAGGTCGCCGTCGACCGCATCGAGCTCCTCAGTGGCAAGCGCCCCCACTTCTACCAGGTCGACATCACCGACAAGGCCGGCCTCGACGAGGTCTTTAAGAAGCACCCCGAGATCGACAGTGTCATCCACTTCGCCGCCCTCAAGGTAATCGATTCCCTCCCTACCCTTTTCCACTTGATTCCACAGCCGGAACTAATGCGCCCGCACTCCAGGCTGTCGGCGAGTCGGGCGAGATCCCCCTCGAGTACTACCGCGTTAATGTCGGCGGCACCGTCACGTTGCTCAAGTCCATGACGGAACACAATGTGCCCAACATTGTCTTCTCCTCCTCGGCGACCGTCTACGGCGACGCCACCCGCTTCGAGAACATGATCCCCATTCCCGAGCACTGCCCCATCGGCCCGACCAACACCTACGGCCACACCAAGGCCTTTGTCGAGCAGATCATCACCGACCACATCCAGGCCGAGCGCAACAGGCTGAAGAAGGCCGACAAGCCCTTTGAGCACTTCAACGGCGCCTTGCTGAGATACTTCAACCCCTGCGGCGCCCACCCCTCAGGCCTCATTGGCGAGGACCCCCAGGGCGTTCCCTACAACCTGTTGCCCCTGCTTGGCAAGGTCGCGACCGGCGACCGCGAGAAGCTGCTCGTTTTCGGCGACGGTACGTACATGGACTGACTGGTATCGGGGAGAGGGCGACCGCGCTAACGAGACCAGACTACGCGTCGAGAGACGGCACCGCCATCCGCGACTACATCCACGTCGTCGACCTGGCCAAGGGCCACCTGGCCGCGCTCAACTACCTCCGCGAGAACAAGCCCGGCGTCAAGGCCTGGAACCTGGGCTCCGGCCGCGGCAGCACCGTCTTTGAGATTATCAAGGCCTTCAGCCACGTCGTCGGCCGCGAGCTCCCCTACGAGGTCGTCCCCAGACGCCAGGGCGACGTCCTGGACCTCACGGCCAACCCCTCGCTCGCGAACAAGGAGCTCAGCTGGAAGACGGAGAAGACGTTGGAGGAGGCCTGCGAGGACCTTTGGCGCTGGGTCAGCAACAACCCAAAGGGCTACCGCCAGGACCCTCCCCCCGAGCTCCTCGCCAACGCCAAACCCACCAGCGGTTGAACATGAAGATTGATAAAATAAATACTATACGCCGAGGCGATTGACCCAAATGTAGAAGCGCGCGGAGAACTCGGTTGGCCAACATAGATGATGATAGAATTGGTGCTATTTGCAGCGAAACCCCATGATGAGACGTCCAACCCTTTAGAGGAAATATGATGGAAGCCTAAAAAAGGTTTAAAAGATTATCACACTTATAAACAGAGTATACTGTCTGCTTCAGTTTTGTGCATACGTTTTTTCCCTGTCTTTTGCTCTTGTGTGGTTGACTAGTACATAGCCCGCTTTCAGAAATAAAGAACCTCATTCGTGCTTGAGGAGCAGCTTGCCCGTGGTCTTGCGGCTCTCAATGTCGGCGTGCGCCTCCTTGACGTCGCGCAGCGGGTACGTCTTGTGGACGGCGATCTGGAGCTTGCCCGAGGTGATCATGTCGAAGAGCTCGGCGCTGTACTTCTCCAGCTCGTCCCTCGTGGCGGTGTAGTTGTTGACGACGGGGCGCATGATCTTGAGGTTCTTCTGGCCGAGCTTGAGGATGTCGAAGGGGGGCACGGCGCCGGACTGGACATGACGCGACATTAGTTTGGCCATGTTGACTACCTAACCTATAGAAGACTCCCTCTACGAGAATCCGGCGCAGGGGGAGGAAGAAGAAAAAGAAAAAAAAAGGAGAGAAAAGTTAAGACTCACCGCGTTGCCAAAGATGACCAGCCGGCCCTTGCGCGCCGCCAGCTCCAGATCGCCGTCAAAGGTGGCCTTTCCGACGCCGTCGAAGACGACGTCGGCGCCGTGGCCGCCCGTGATGCGCTTGACCTCCTGCACGAGGTCCTGCTCGCGCGAGTTGACGACCCAGCCGGCGCCGTTGCGCCGCGCGAGGGCGCACTTGTCGTCGGTGCTCGCGGCGGCGATGACGCGGGCGCCGACGGCGCGCAGCATCTGCACGAGGAGCAGGCCGACGCCGCCGGCGGCGGCGTGGACGAGGACCCACTCGTCGGGCTTGACCTCGGCGGCCTCGCGGACAAAGGTCCAGGCGGTGAGGCCCTGCAGAAAGGCGGCGGCGGCGGTCTCGGTGGGCAGGGCGTCGGGGAGGCGGACGAGCTGGGCGGCGGGGACGGCGGAGTAGGCGGCGTAGGAGCCGACGTTGCCCATGAAGACGACGCGGTCGCCGGGGCGGAAGGCGTCCGGGTCGACGGTGGCGTGGGCGGAGACGACGGTGCCGGCGCCCTCGCGGCCGAGGATGATGGGCAGGGGCGCCGGGTAGAGGCCGGTGCGGAAGTAGGTGTCGATGTAGTTGACGCCGGCGTAGGCGTTGCGGACGAGGACCTCGCCGGCGGCGGGGACGGGGACGGGGAGGTCTGTGTGGTGGTCGAGGACGTCGGTGCCGCCGGTGCGGGAGATGCGGATGCCGTTCGTGGTCTGGGGGACGGAGGAGGAGGAAGCCATTGTGAAGTGAGGGGCCGGGCTGAGGGGTCGGGCGAGGGGCGGCGAGGTGTGGAACGGGCGCGGGGTGCGGGATGCGGCGAGGGGCAGTCTGGTGGCGAGGGTCGATGAGAGGGGTCTCGAGAGTCTTGCGATGACGGGGGGCATGGGCGACGATGACCTGGAGTTGAAGTTGGAAGTACTGGCGATGGGGGTACCTTTCCCTTTTTTGGGGGGGGTCTCTTCTTCCCCTTCTTCGATGAGATGGGATTCCGATGCGGGCACGAGTGGTGTTTAGTCAGCGTCTCGTGAAGAAGGGGGGGGTGGTTGGATGTGGCCTCGGACAGAGATGCCGGAGGCGGGGCAGCAAGTCGACATGTTCGGGTGACGGGGTGCGGGGTGGGGCGGGGTTCCGAAGACCGGAAGAGGCGTAAGACGTCATCCAGCCCCTCCCCCTCCCCCTCCCCCGGGTCATCTCATCAAGCTGGGTTCTCGTTCTGAGAGGATGGCAGGTTGCGAGGAGAAATGTTGAATAATTTATTCTCATAACGTTCATAGGTGAGACAAGAGGCAGGTAAGGTAAACATAGGCATTTTGTCGATCAAGCCCGTTGTGCTCGCTCACTCTAGCCTACGCGCCCAACCAGCGGAAAACGCCGTATTGCAAGCCTTGTTGGTGTTTTTTCGAGGGTGGGATAGGGGTGTGTGCCGGGCAGCTTGGCGCGAACGGATGGTCGCATGGGGACATAGGGAGAGGGCTGTACGGACCTATCATCATTGTATCGGGTCAAGCTGATTGTTGTTGTTGGAATGGCAAAGCATTGACGCATGCGCAGTCATGCAGCAGTTAGCAGAGAAGTCGCCAAGTGAGGGAACCGGCATGTTTATTCTTCTGGAGATGAGGTCTCGAGAATGTCGGCCGTTTGGCTCGTGGCGCATGGGTCTGGGAGAATAAAGACAGAGAGTGAGTGCGTGTGTCGCCAAAGCACCGATCAGTCAGTCGCAAGCAATGGCGTCGGCAGTGGAGGCTCAGCCTATCTTGGCCTCCGCAAGACTGCAACCATGGCGGCAGCGATTGGCGCAGCGTTTCAAGACGGGGGAAGAGGGGGCCGCGTAAGGGAAAGATACCTACTACGTACGGTAGGTACGCAGAGGGAAGGCCGGTAGAAGGACTTTGGCCATAGTATCCGTACAAGTGAAGCCAAAGCGGGAGAGGCGCATCGACAGCTGTCCACCAAAGGGGCACGTACTGCTCAAGTGGGGTCTACTTAACTACCTGGGTACACTAGGCACCTACTCAGCCTCTAGGTAAGTACTGTACTTAGGTACCTAGATGGGTACCTAAGGTACCTACCTAGGTAGGTCCAAGGTAGGCACCTAGGTATCTAGCTGCCTGGGTCGAAGGCTGTTTACCCCCAGGGGTCAGGGGCTGTTCTTTTCTTGTCTTTTTTTTCTTTTCTCCCTCTTCCCCGCCATCCACCATGCACCATCATCCGCCATCCATCCAGAATCGTTCCTCAGAGTTCAAGGAATTAGGTTTGTTTGGTGGCCTGCCATCTTGGTGTTTACTCCCCATTAAAAACAGGTCCTGTACCTGTACACGCACACACACAATGCACTAAAGAATTTCTGGGCATCCTCGGCATCCCACCTGGGACGACAAATGCCACGTCGAACTGAGCGATGGACGACGATCTTCAGCGTCTCCAACGAGGCGGTACCACGAGAATGTGTTGCCCACGACCGAGATACGTGTACATACAAGTACGCAGTCCAAGACGATCCATCCTTAGGTTGCCTGTGGCGAACGAGGCATTGTTCATGATTCACCTCGAGCTAGATGTAACTGTAAGACGTACTCCTCCTCCCTTGCGCATGCGCATGGTGCTGACCTGGGCTGGTTGGTTCTTTGGACAACCTACTAATCAATACAACTACGGATACAGGATGGGCGAATAAGCTCGTGAGGGCATTCGGACACTTTCGATGCTCTACTGTACGATTACAGGCACTCTGCGCCCACGGTCCACAGAAAACAAGTCTCCGCATTCTTCAAGTCCCGATACTTGAGCCCAACCCCTTTCTGTCCGACTTCTTGTGTACCTATACCTTTACTTGCTTCGGTACGTACTGAGCCCTACTGTGTACAGATACTGTACTGTACCTACCTACCTACACGACCTCTTACCTGTACACGCTCTTCCACGGATCGCCGTTCGTGTCCGCGTATGCCCTGCCGCAGCGCTGCCACACTCTCTCGTCCTCGCCCTCATCATCCATGGACCAACATCTACATCGTATGGACCATCACCCAGTCCATCGTCCATTCCTTGGGGATTCTCGGCTGACCACCGATTCGCGCAGCTCTCTCCCCCCCACCGCCCATCAGTGGTCGCCGACAAGCTTAAGCAAGGGACTGGCCGGCTGCCAAAGGCTTGTCGCATAACTCGCTGGCACCCGAATGACTTGTTCTTCCGCCTCTCCCATTTAGCATACTATGCATCCTTCGCCATCGACTCCGACAACTGCGCAGTGTTTCTTTCCCTCACCGTCTGTCATCTCTCTCCACTCGTAAGCAGGATAACCCTCGCTATCAATCCAAGCTTTCCTCGCTGCGCTGCGCTACGGATGTTGCCCCAAGCTCACCTATACTACTCATTAGTTAGTTCGGAGAAAATCATCACGACCACCCTCTCAGGTCAACAATTACTTACATCAGTACACGACCATAGACCCCGCCATCGTCCGACCTTCAACCCCAGCTACCACTTGGACTCTGGGGCCACAAGAGCCGTCAACCGTCAAACTCGCCTTGCCCCCGTTGTAACATTCGCATCGTCAAGGGACCATCGGGGAAAAAAGGACAGAAAAGACAGGGACGAACAGACGGGGACGTGGTGCTCCACCCCGCTGAAACACGACGCATTGTCGCCACGACTTGACTCGACTCGTCTTGACGACCCTCGGCATACCTGGAACCACACCTGTCTTGCCATGCTTACACGTTTTCTTCGCCTTCTTTTTACTTTCCTTCTATACAGCTACTGACTGGACGGTGGGCTGGTTGCTGCTGTTGCTGTTGCTGTTGCTTTCGCTTGCTTGACCACCGTCTGTTCAATGCAGCACGCCGACAACTAATACCCCGACGACCTGGGCCAAACAGACGGATAATCACTTGTTTCATCGACAGAAACCAACGAACCATCCCATCCGTCGTCTTTCTCGTCTCTTCCTCTTGTTTCTCACCTCTCCCCCCCCCGGACGCGACGACACCTTGTCCTGCACCCAACCAACCCACGGTCATCCTGGATGCTAGGCCTCGCCTTCGTTGACACCCTTCAGCCTCCCTCTTACCGTCACCACCGGGCCTTGGGCCGTCTTTTCCGCCGTCTCTCGGCCGTTGAGCGTGCAACACACTCTTCGGACGGAAACGAAACTTTGCGCCGCACGTCTCCTCTTCCCTCTTGTTTGTTTGTTCCTTCTCCTTCCGCCTAGCCTAGCTTAGCCTTGCCTTGCTTTGCTTTGCTTCGCCTTGCTTCGCCTGACGCTGCTCCAACCTCATCTCGCCGGCTGCTCGCTCGCTTGCTGCCCACACCCTCTTCCCTTTCCCTTGCCCGATTCATACGGCCAGCTTGCTGCCGTCCCACCGCCAAATTGTCGCCCTTCCCGTCCTCGCCCCCCGGCTCCCCGATGCCGATCCCGCCGACCGACGATGACCGCCAGCGGCGCATCATCCAGTTGGCCGAGGAATGGGGCCTCGAGCCCCTGCCATCTTCGTCGCCGCTGACCCGGCCTGAGACCCCCCCAAGCTTCCGGACCCCGGACGACGACTTCAAGGCCGAGGACCTGCTGAAGCGGAAGCAAATGTCTCACGGCCGCACCGACTCCGCCACGAACCTGCGCCGCGCCTTCACCTCCAAGAAGAAGACGTGGGACTACAAGCTCGTCTTTGACACCCTCGATAAGCATGTCGCCGACTGCGGTTCTCCCGGCGTCGCCGAGGCCCTTATCGCCCTGCTCGTCTCATCCGGCGGCGACTTCAACATGGCCCAAAAGGCCAAGACCAGTATCTTGCCCCGACGCAGGAGCCTCGACAGCTTCGGCGAGCGCAGCAAGCTGTTGCAGCACGCCATCCACAACGGCCAGACCGATATGATCCGCGTGCTACTACCTCACGCCGACGCCTTCGCCCTCGACGCCTCACTACCCCTAGCCATGCACTCCGAGAATGTCGAGGTCGTCGAGCTCCTCCTCCGCTATGGCGCCGGCGTAGCCCGCAGTGCCGAGGCACAGGATGCTTTCCGTCAAGCGTGCGCGTCGGGCGGCCAGGCCCAGCTCGTCGGCATGATTATGCGATCCGACGGCCGGCCGCCGGCTCCCTGTCTCTCCCAGTGCATGGTGGACGCAACAAAGGCTGGTTGCTTGGAGACCGTCCTGCAGCTCAGTCGGTCCCAAGCTGATGGCGATCACAACCAAGCCGAAGCGCTCAAAGTCGCCATCGGACAGGGCCGCCACGACATCGCGCTCGCCGTTGTCATGGGCAACCACCCGCCGAAGCGCCCCGGTCTGGACGAGGCCTTCTCGCAGCTGCTGGACCACCCTTCCATGAACCCCAGAGACAAGCTCGCTGTCGCGGAGCTGCTGCTCTGTGCCGGGACCGACGGCGACGCGCCCGCCATGGCCCTGATCCACGCCGCGGCAGCCGAATTCCACGACATGGTCGGTCTTTTGGTCTCGTACGGCGTGTCCATCGAGTACCAAGATGCCATGGCCATCAGGAAAGCGATCCAGAACGGACGAGTAGATGTTGCATTCACAATACTGACCGGCAACTCGGAGCTCAGTGCGACGCATGCCTCGGAATGTGTTGAGCTCATCCCAAAGAACATGTCGGTGGAAAGCAGGCGCATATTACTAGACTTACTATTGCGAAGAGGCGCAAACGGAACCGCGCTACACGATATGCTCATCGAGGCGGCGGAAGCGGGCGACCTTGAATCGGCCAAGCTCCTACTCAAGCCTGTATACCCGGGCGGCCGGCCGATTTCTGAGCATAGTGTGAAAAGGGGACCCAGGTCGATGGTCTACGACCGCCATCAAACGGCATCCGTCGACCACAAGGGCGGTTTGGCTCTACAGATCGCCGTCATGAGGAGCGATGTTCCCATGACGAAAGAGATTCTCATGAGCAAGCCGTCCAGCGAGACCCTGGCCCAGATCTTTCCTCTCACCAAGACGTTGTCTCGCCAAAACCGCTATCGCATGGTTGAGTGTTTCCTCACGAGCGGCCTGGCCGGTGCCATTGTCCATGACGCACTGCAAGAAGCCATCGACGAGGAGCCGCCACATCGGGACGAGAATCTCATCGGATTGTTCCTGAGGTACGACACCGACATCAACACGAACGAAGGCTCGGCGTTGGTCGCGGCGGTGGCGCAAAAGGACGTGAGGCTTCTGAATGCGCTGCTCAAGAAGAACGTCACTCCTCAGACTGCTGCTAGCGTGCTGCCCAGGATCATCAAGACCCAGGACGCAAAGGCGAGGCTGGACATGGCAACCCTGTTGCTGGCGTCGGTGCCGGATCTCGACTCGGCCGAGGTCTCTCAGGCATTACTCAACACGTTAAACTTTCGGCCGCCAGATCTGAAGCTCCTGCAGGTGTTGCTAGTCCATAACGCAGATGTCAATGTCGACAACGGCATCGTCATGGCATCAGGTAAGTGGTCTCGTCACCAATGTCAATACACTTTGAAGCTTACGACTTTTTTTTTCCTTTTTTGCAGCAATACACAATCACGATCCTTCGGTCCTAGAAGCATTATTAACGCACGGCAAACCAACGCCCGCCACCGTCAGCCGGGCCATCAATGAGTTTGGGCAGCTGATATTCTCCGACACCAAGACGGAAAAGCTACAGATCCTGTTGCGATTGACCAGAGACAAAACCCCGTTCAATGACGTACTCGTCAAGGAGGTTCACGCCTTGCTCCAGACGCTGCCCGAGCACCGACAACTGTCCACCGTCAAGATCCTCCTCGGGGCGGGCGCGGACGTCAACTCCCGCAATGCCGCAGCCCTCTGTCACGCCGTGGCCGCGAGTGATACGCAGATCACCGATCTCTTGTTTGCAGCCCGGCCGAGCCCGGCGTCACTGGCGTCGGCTTTGCCCCATGCTCTGCGCATCGCCGACCCGATGGACCGACTCGAATTCTCGCAGAAGCTCCTCGACGCCGGTGCTCCAAGTGCCGAGGCTAACAGGGCTTTAGGCTTTGCCATCAGTACTTACACGGAAGACATCCCCTTGCTCCGTACACTTTCAGCCAATGCGGACACGAGCGACGGAGAGGCTCTTGTTGCGGCAGTGAAGAAGGAGCGTCCTGACATTGTGCAACTCGTTTTGCAGCGAAAGCACCCGGTTCCGATGCTGAACAACGCGTTCGCCGAGGCTGCACTGCTATCTAACAGAGAGGCCAGGGCAGCGATATGCGAGGTTTTGTTACACCACGGCGCGTCGGGGTCTGTTCTCTCCGATGCCCTTCTTGCTGCGGCGGCGGACGGGGATCTAGTCTTGGGTAACCTTCTCGTGAGCAACGGTGCTCAGATCGACGAGGAAACCATTGTGGAAGCATGCCGTTCGGGTGCGGCCGACGTTCTCGGCATGCTCCTAAGTGGCGGCACGACACCCAAGAAGTCTACGATCGAAAAGGGATTCCAGGCGGCGACCGAGGTAGGCAACCTCAAGACGCGTGCTGCCATCCTGGAGCCGCTGCTGGTTTTTGGGGTCGATGGCGAGGCCCTTCACGCACAGCTGGCGTCATCGGTCCGGTTCGGTGAAGACGGCGACGACCTCGTCAAGATTCTGCTGGAAGCCGGCGCAGACCCGAACTACAACAAGGGCGAGGCCATATGGGCGGCCACGAGGAGCGCCTACCTAGGCAGTCTGAAAATGATGCTGGGTCTGGCCGGCCCAGGCACGCGCCTGGTGAGTACGCCGTTGTCGAATGCCTCTTCCGTAGGCACTAACAAGAAGAAGCAACACAAGCCTTCGCCGTCAACTCTCAATAGGGCTCTGAGGGCCGCTTGGAAGCTCGGCAGTGAGGCCCGTTCCGCCACGATCGATTTGCTGTTCCGAGCAGGACTTCCGGTATCGGATGACCTTCACGTCGTGCTCAACAACGCCGTCAACGAGGAGGAGATTGACCTCAAGATCATCCGGCAGCTACTTCGATACGGCGCCTCTCCGATCGCCAACGACTGTCAGACCCTGGTCGATGCTACGAGAAGGGCACTGGTGAAACCGCTCGCCTTCATGTTGGAGTCCAAGATTTTGTCCGAGGACCTCAACCTAGCCATCAGGGAGGGCTTCACGACGGAGAACACCGACCAGTGGTTCACGGAAGCCGGGTTCAGTATCTTGCACAGCTTCCTGCAAAAGGGGGCTCACGGCGATGGCCTGTCCTCTGTTCTCACTCAGGTCGTTGACCTGCCGCTGTCTGAGAGCGAGCCCGACAACCTCGCACTCGCCAACGGGTTCGTCGACGTCCTCCTCGACCACAAGGTCGACGTCAACTACGCCGAAGGAAAGCTGCTGCAGACCGCCACCGCCGCATGTAACTCGTTTTTGGTGAAGCGGCTACTCGAGAAGAAGCCGAATACGGAGTCGATATCGCGATCCTTTTACCGAATCTTCGACAACCCCGCCTCGGAAGACGAGGCCTTGGAGCTAATCAAGATGTTTACCGAGTACGCAGACGGCGAGACGAGGCTGGACGTCATATACACGCCGCCCGAGTCGATTCCCCTGCTGTTCCTCGCCGTGCAGCAGCACCCGCGATCCATCCGGATCATCAAGGCCCTGCTGGACGCCGGGTACTACTACGACCAGATGATGCCGTACAAGCTCATGGAGGACCTCGAGGAGGAGCCCATCACGCTCATGATGTGGGCCCTGCTGCAACCGCAGAAGATGGTCAGCAGCGGCATCGTCCAGATGCTCATCGAGACGGGCGCCAAGGTCAACTTTGAAACGCGCATCTCGCAAAGCACGCCCCTCATGCTGGCGATCCGCAACCGTCGGCCGGACATTGTCAAGATGCTCCTGCTGGAGGGCGCCGAGGTGGATGTGTGTGACGTGAAGGGGAACACTCCCCTGACGCTGTCGACCGAGATGGGAGGGGATACGGCCATCAAGATGATGTCGAACCTCCTGGCCGCCGGGGCTTCGCGGAACGACGGCTCACTGCACAACTCGGCGCGCGAACTCAACCTGGCAGCCTGTCAGGTCCTGGTGCAATATGGACACGAGCCCGACTTCCCTAGCACGCTCCACGAGGGTCGGAGCGCGCTGGGCGAGCTGTGCCGACACTGCGCGGATTCGGGCGAGCTCACGGCGGCGCGCCAGAAGTTGATGGAACGGGTCATCAACTTCCTCATCGAGGCCGGCTCCGACATCACGCTCCGGTCCGAGGGTAAGTCGATGCTCCTGCTCGCGCTGGAATCCCGCGATCCCGTCGTCACCAGCCGCATGCTCCTCAAGGCGGGCATGTGGAAGCACATCAACAAGAAGTTCAACCACTTCTCGGACGGCATGATGACGTACTCTCCGACCATGTACGTGACACACGTGCTCTCCCAGTCGGACCACAAAGAGGCGCTCGTCAAGCTGCTCCGGGCCAACCGCGCCGATGACGTGTACTATGCCAACATGGGCCCGCAGCCCGAGGGCGCGGTCGGCATGCCCGAGGACGTGGAGATGCAGGAGCGCAACCGGCGGGCGCGGCTCGACCGGATCAACCTCGAGCAGGAGGACCACGTGCTCTCGATCGCGCGGAACCAGGAGCTCGCGACGGTGCAGGCGCAGATTTGGTCGACGCAGGCGGAGCTCGAGGACTCGCGGCGCAAGCGGGTGCAGCAGGACGAGCTGTTGGCGCTCAACGAGCGGGCGCGGGCGGAGGAGGACCTTTTTGCGGCGGCGATGCGGCGGAAGCGCAACGAGCGCAACGCGGACCTCGAACACCAGGCGGCACTGACGGAGGCGAGCGTCACGCGGGCGCGGGCGCTGGAGCTGGCCGAGTCCGAGGTGACAATGGCGCGGCAGGGCATGATGCTCGAGTGGGAGAAGCAGATGGCGACGGAGAAGGTGGACCACGCCAAGGCCCTCAGCGCGATCCGCGTTGCCGAGCGCGAGGACGTCGATCGCATAGACCGTGACCAGGAGGCGCGTTTCCGGGCGCGGCTGGCAGAGCAGAGGAGGCTCGTCGACGGGCAGAGCCAGCTTGCGAGCCAGCTCGCCGGGGCCGGCGTCAATGGGAGGCGGCAAGTTGGGTATATCACGGGAGAGATTAATTGAGCGGTGAGCGGTGAGCGGTGAGTGGTGGGTGGTTGGTGGTGGTGGTGGTGGGCGGTGTTCTCATATGGTCTTACAACGTGCCAACTGGAAAAGCTAGAATGGCGTTTACGGTTTTGGTCTGATCTATCCATACTATCTCGATTGGACGGGGAGTATCTTTGTCTGGAGTTCTCTCTTATCTCCTCATTGGCAACAGCAGGTTTTTGGATATTCAACGGCATGGAAAGCGAGTAATGGAATCAATTCTATCCTGTTCTCTATGTCCGTACTCCGTACTAATTGGTCCCCTCCTCTCCCCCTCCTGTTAGTGAATGACGGATCCACGGCTTGAAGAAGCCAAGCTTGCGAAAGAGCGCACAACAGGGACCCTGATTTCTCTCCGCCCCTCCTTCTTCGGTCCCTTTCTGCTTCTGGTCAGATACATCATACAGGTACTACGTAGGTAGCTTTACTGAGGGGGGAGCAGCTGCGAGGGAGTGGACTTTCGTTTCAGGGTTCTTCTACAATGATACGGATCGAGACGCAAGATGTTGGGGATGAAGAGAAGGGGGGGGTGGGCATCCTCGTTTGGGGTTGGTCGTGATGGGTGCTACTGCACTGTCCAAGGATCAAGGGGCGCGGACGAGGGGGGGGGGTGATGACGGCGGGTGGAGCGCTGAGTGATGGTGATGGAAGTCAATGTTTTGAAGAAAAAAAAAGATGCAAGGCGGTATGGATGGAGAAACGGACGCCCCCGGGAGCGGGTTGGGATTGTCATCCGGAGAGGCGCCCGGCTCGGAGCCCCGGGCAGCCGGGTGTTCCGGGGGTGGGTGGCGTGCGGTGTCGAGGTCCGGCGGCGGCGGGGGTTGTTGTTGTTGTTGTTGTTGTTCTCCATCGGGCTGGGAGGTCTCGGTCTCGGCGACTCCTTCGTGACGCAGCTCCGTGATCGATCGCATGGAGTTCGTCCGGGGACAGTTATATAGTTCGTGGGTTTGGTCTCTGCCTGCCTAACTCCTGTTGTTCCTTCATTGTGGAAAACGACCGCATCACCTAGTTGGCTGGTCCCCGGGGGATAGGCACAGCTGACGGGGTTTAGTTTTGCGGCTCCTGGTGCGTCTTTCTCGTGGGTGAGCCCATTCGATCTCACTGTGCATTTAATTACGCGACTGCCTTTCCGCATCGAGTGTCAACGAGAGCCCCTCATGCGTTGACCCCCCCCCCGTTCGTGACATTACGTTTGCAAACGCAATTTTTTCCCCGACTTTCGAGGTCTTTTATAACGGGTACGGGATACTACGGTGGGGGGGACTCTGGCAAGTCTGCGGAGCAATCGTTGTGGTTTTTCCTTGCCAAAGATTCGAGGAAGAAAGCCCGTTCGTTAGGCGACAACGACAAAAGGTCGAGCGTCAACTTAAGGTTGCGTGTGGTGAGACAACGGGTGGCTCTTGGGCGTCGACTACCGGTACTTATGCGCAGCAGCCGCCCGTCTTTAGAAAGGTCAAGCAAGGGGAGGTTGATTGGGGGTAAGGGGGGGAGGGCTGCTCTGTAATGAACGAATGACACCCTGCCGGTCAGAGTTGAGGGCCGAAGGGGGGAGAGGGAGAGGGAGGTTCATTACTCGTGGTGGTCTTTTGATCATCACGGGAGGGAAAGTTATTATCCGTCGGTTTTCCACGGGCAAAAGACCCCCGAGCCATCCGGCAAGACGGCATAGGAATTCATGGAAGCTCGATGGGTACAGTAATTGCCACGGCTGGGAAGCACAATGATATAGCTTCTGTTTGTGAAGCTCTGCTTCGGTCGGGGGATGCAACACAGCTAGCGGGTTTTGTCGTGAGGGGGGAACATCGTTCAGCAGAAACTCACCAATCCCCAATCCGAATGCCCTCCTCCTCCTCCTCGTCCGCGGAGTTTGTTCCGCCAGGTATCGCGATGGGTCTTCCGTAGGGAGAATGCGGCGGCAGCGCGGCACACTTACCTACTACAGGTAGTGGTATTACACACACACACACACACACACACACACACACCTACACAAACTCATACCCTAGCCCGTCGTGGGTTCTTCTCTTCAAGCCTCTTGTCATGTTCCATGATCGTGTCCGCCCGCGCCCACTTTCGGCCTTCTTCTTTTTTTATTTTTTATTTTATTTTTTGGACTCGGGGTGTGTGACGTGACAAGACAGGCGGGCAGGTAGCCAGCCGTCAACCCGTCCGAACCGTGAGCCCGAGCTTCTACGGGCCGAAACTTGGTTCGTCCAAGAGGGAGAAGACTGGTGGGTGTTCCCGAATCAAGCGTTGTGTGTTCGTTCTGACGGAGGCTCGGGGGTTTACATCACCGCGCGATGGTGAGCAAGGGGAACGGGGGAAGTAAGTTAAAGGGGCGGGAAGGGGGGGGCGCTTTTGCGTGTTTTCTCTTTGACACCGCCGCTCACCCCCGTCAAATACGTGACGAGCAAATAAACCATGAGATTGATCGCAATATCGATTCTGGGCGGTGATGGAGCGGGCGGGTATATATAATATAAGCCA
>PJEX01000133.1:66863-78135 GCA_005350895.1 Colletotrichum tanaceti
ACAGATTGCCGAGCTTCTCGGGGGGGGGGGGGACATGTAAGATTGTTTTTCTTTTCTTCTTTTCTCTTTTTCGCACATTGTGCAGGAAAGAATATATGTGACCAAACAACGCCGTGGGGGCTGCTGCTGCTGCTGATCCAACCATGTCCGCAAACCCACCATGTAGACAATACTTAATAGGATGTCGCGGCGCTGCCCCTTGGGCCTTGGCCAAATGTTTGAGTACCTATCAGCAGACTTGTATCCGCACGAGATAGTAGATACCGAGCGTGACAGGGCCCCCCCCCCTCCCTGGCTTTTGACCCATGGAACCGTTGTTGGCTCGCTCTAGCCTCCGCGGCGCGCCGTCGATCTACTACATGGTGAGTATCCTGTAGGTAGGTCTGCTTAGGAGGGTGTCATCTCCATCCCCATCTCCACAAACGGTCTCCTCCTCGCTCAATCGTCGCGCGATCGGAAGGGGGGGGCACGAACTGAACCCGTCGCGCCCCCCGAAAAGACAAAGACGGTGGCTTCAAAGGTTCAGGCTCGCACGAACCTGCTCGGCAAGTCGGCAGGAGGAAACCATATGTAGCCTCTCGCCCTGAGTCCCCCCGGCCCCCCGTATGGCCCCATTGGGGGCCTGAACCGAGAAATTATAGTCCTGAACTTGACTCGCTTGGTGGCTCGACCGGGGTCGGTCGGGCGGGCGGGCGGGCGGGCAGAGTGACATAGCAGTCTCAGTGATGGTGATGATTGTATCCGCAGAAGGCCGTCGGACGGCCGGCTCACAGCAAGCTTCGGACGAACCCGTCGTCGCGTTCTCACCACCACGTTGATCACCCATGGGCCATCGTTCCAGACGCGACAATGGGTGTCGCGTTAGGACGCCTTCCCCCCCCCCCCCCTTATTACTACGTAGTAATAAGTACGGATACGGATAATTACATACATGGCTGATCGACGAGGCAGACGGGGAAGCTCAGGGCCCAAAAGCTCGCTGAAACGCGCGGTCTCCCCAAATAATGCTCGCTGCGAATGACTCGAACTCTTCTGTCACGTATAGCCAAGGTGGGCGCTGCCGGGATATTGGGTGGGACGATCCTCGCCCCCTTCGGCATTGGAAAATTCGAAACCGAGAGATCGTGGGGTTGCAATCTCCCCTCGTCGCATTCGTGATTTCCCAAACGTCGTGATTGAGGCAAACGAGGAAGGGGAAGGGGAAGGGAAGCGGGGAGTCTTGTCATGTTCATGTCTAGTCTTGTCTTGTCTTGTCTGCTAGTCTGGTCCCGTCTAATCTGACATGATCTGTCTGCGGACCGTTCTCCAGACGGCTCGTGGTGTACTTCATAGTCTATAGACACTCTCCCATACCACGATACCACGTACACCATCTTAGACTCCCCATGCTGCCGGACCAACACACTAGAGCAGATCGCCCCCCTTGGACGCGGACTACCGGTAGTATACACGTGTCGGTGGAACGGAATGGTGACAACGTGGTTGATCTAGCAGTCTAGCTAGCTCATGCACCACAAAAACCAGGACAGGACAGGACTCCACAGATCTGACCAGGGCCCTTTCTCTTTTCTTCTTCTTCTTCTTCTTTTTTCTTAAAATCTTGCAACGGTTTGTCTGGAAATCTCCAGTCGGTCACTTCTCATCGGGGACGAAAGGAGTAACGAAACCCCTTGCCGGAAACTGTCTTTTCGCTACATGTCATTGTCCGGCGCAATTGCCTTTGCAACGCAGCACCCGATGGGGAGTTGGCGTTGTATTCGCACGGGCATCGTCAAGGAAGACTTATGCAGGAGTGGTCGGCACGGCCTTGGGGGCCGCCCGGGGGGGGCGCTTTCGAGGCGAACGTGATGCTTGCAGCTTGCCTATACTGCTACCTACTAGGTACTACGTACAGCGTAGTACGTAGTACGGGATTGACTTTCCTTTCACAAGGCCATTGACCCATTGTCCATTATACGGATACCGGGGTGCGAGAGTATCCTTGCTCGAAAGAAGGGGAGGGGAGGGCGTACCGGTAGGTATTATGTTTGTGGTTTAGACTGTGGAGTGGCGTGCAACCCAACCCCCAACCCGGCTGATCATATCCAGACTGCAGTCTTATCAGTCTTCTCAAGGGGCATATAGCAAACATACACACACACACACACACACACACACACACACGCACCAACGAAAGCAAACACTGCGGACCCTCTCTGGTTGTCCGATCAGAATTATAATTAACCACCATGGTCCATACCTGCGCGATGGGTTCCCCGTTTTTCTCCCCCCCCCCCCCCCCCCCCCCCCCCCCCCCCCCCCCCCCCCCCCCCCGCCCCCTCAAGAGTCGGGTGCTTGTGAAACCCTGCGCTTCTTCTTCCGTACTTCGTCCCTCTTCGAGAAGGGGTGGATGGAGCCTTCTCTGTTCTCGACTCTACTTTGTTTCTTCTTCGCTCTGTCCGACTTAACCGATAATCCTTCGACCGCCTCGAATCCTCTCCGTTTCGGGCCCAGACGAATGTCTGGTTGGGCTTCTTCGCCATGACTATGGACGGAGCGACCCTCCACAGGCTGCTGGGAACGGCCGACAACTCGGGCGAGCCGCAGCCGCTGGTGAATAGGCAGAGCACCATCTTGGGCGTCGTCATCACCTTCATAGTCAGTCGACCTTTGGAACTTTGAACCATTGACGCCCTACCCCCCTCCGCCTCCTCCTCCGGGGCAACCAACCGACTTTGGAGATATACTGACAAGAAATCATCAGTCTTTGTCGTGGTTGTGCGTCGCGTACCGCTTACACGTGCGATGCAGGGTGGTTCGGTCTATGGGATGGGATGATATCTTTGTGATGCTGTCGTCGGTGCGTCGTCCAACTTTCCTCCCCGAGGTCCACACGTGAATATTCAGGCATCGACTCACTCGAAAGCTTGCAGCTATTTACAACCACGGGTTCCGTTACGATCTGCGTCGGTAAGTAACAGCCATCGCTCGACTACAACCCGCGTCTGGCCGAGAACATGCTGACTCTCTCTCTCTCTCTCTCTCTCTTTTCCTTATCAGCAACCAGGTTTGGCATGGGCAAGCACATGTACCATTTGTCCGCCGACCAACTCCAGAACTACCTCCGAGTATGCTCCAAGTCCCAGTTCTTCCCCCCCCTCCCTTCCCCCATATCTTTGTACACAGCCGAGCGCCGGGAGCTCGTGCAAAGAAAAAAAAGACC
Organism: Colletotrichum tanaceti; assembly: GCA_005350895.1. Taxonomy (NCBI): domain Eukaryota; kingdom Fungi; phylum Ascomycota; class Sordariomycetes; order Glomerellales; family Glomerellaceae; genus Colletotrichum; species Colletotrichum tanaceti. The sequence goes on from PJEX01000133.1 coordinate 70,066, forward strand.
TTTATCCCCCAACCCCAAACTAACACCACGTCGTCCTTGCGACCCAAAAGACCTTTTACGTGGCCAACGCCTCCTACGTGCTGTCGACCGCCTTCATCAAGATCTCGCTCCTCTTCCAGTACCTCCGCATATTCGAGCAGCCGTCCTTCAGCAGGCGGCTCTGCATCCTCACCATCGTCTTCACCTCCCTCTGGGCCCTCACCTACTCGGTCCTCGGCTGGTTCCCCTGCCTCCCCGTGAGGGCCTACTGGGACTGGTCCATCCCGGCCACCCGTTGGGCCTACGGGTCCCTCACCCCCGAGGTCTTCTCCGCCACGTACGAGAGCCACTCCGCCATCAACGTCGCCCTGGACCTGCTCGTCCTCGCGATCCCCATCCCCATCTACTTCAGGACCAACCTGCCACTCAAGTCCAAACTGGGTCTGCTGGCACTGCTTGCCATCGGCATCGCGTACGTTCCCCGTCCCCCCCCCATCACTCTCGAGTCTGCCCGGCGAATGTCCACCCCTCCCCTCCCCCCTTCTCCCCCCCCCTTTCCCATGAGCTAACGACGTAAACCAACCTTTTTCCCCCTTGATGCAGTGTCAACGGCATCTCCGTGGCCCGTTTCGTCACCATCCTGCAGCACCGCAGCGCCACCTACCCCACGCTCGACTTCCCCTGGTACGCGCCCATCAGCATCGTCCTCTCCGCCGTCGAGATCGACATCGCCACCATCGCCTGCAGCGTCCCCATCTTCTGGCCCGTCCTGCGCCAGCGCTTCCCCGGCATCTTCGTCACCAAGGAGGTCGAGGTCACGCGCGAGGTCCGGAGGCTCGAGAGCGTCGAGCTCGACGACGACGTCGGCGGCGCGGAGGAGGGGCGGCGGTCCAGGGTCGGCAGCGAGGCGAGCCTCCGGCAGGACAAGCGCGGGGCCGGCGAGGGGGGCGGCGGAGGCGGCGGCGGCGGCGGCCAGTACCGCGACGACTACATAGTGAACCAGATCGATCCTTTCGGGAAGGGCAAGAGCATCGTCACCGAGGTCAAGGCGGGCGAGGGAGAGGACGGCGGGTGGTGGCAGAAGTTGCGATGAGCGAAGGGATACAGTCCGAAAAGTCGAATGTTGCGGTAGACTTGATTCATTCCGATTGCGTTTTCAATCTCATTATGTCTTTGGAGAGTGACATGGTCCTCATTTGGAGTTTCGGCGGGTTGATATATATTCAAGATGGAAGGCCTATTTACACATCTAGATGGGTTAACCAGATTATTTGGTCGGAGTGGGTTTACGCAAAGTAGCTATTTGATGCCATGGTAGCCTGATACAGACTTCCATCTGCTAACCGATCATTGTATTGTCCTCCCTGCAAAAGCCTTTGACGACTTTTGTTGATGAGCGGTTTTATGTCAAGTGCGTTGTTGAGTTGCATCTCTCTTCAAGTGTCCATTTCACGCTGAAGAAACCCTCGAAACGAAACCACGTTGTTTCACTTGCTTCCGTGAGCATATTGCCGTTTTATGTTTCTCCATTTGTCTGTTTCCCAATTGGGCCAAGTCTTCTCCGATGACGGTCGGATCGGCGGGGCTTTCACCGGCGGCGACCGGTGGCCCGGCTCTTTGATCTGGGCATCGTTCATGAGACCACGACTCAATTGTCAGTCAGACGACATGAGGCTGCATTGGCCATTTCTCTGTCTATTTGTCCGAAAAGCCGATCCACAATCTTGGTACTTTACCCGTGAAGCAGCGGGGAGGCTTTGTCAGGTTGTCAGGTTGTCAGGATCGGTGATGCAGCTTTGGGCATACACAGTCACATCTAAATAATAGCAGGACATGCGCAGAAGGGTACAGAACTTTAAGACGACTAGTGAGTGCTATTGATTTATTACCACGCTCGACCACACTGCACGTTACAGCCGCCTTGTTGTCCTACCTAGGCAATTACTTGCGCCGTGACGACTCCCCTGGTAAAACCAGGCTGACAGCTAACTTTCCCCACTACTCCACTTGCTAACCACGATTGTCTATTAAAGTTATCACGCACTCAACCCGTTAATGCTCTCTCCTACTTTTGCACAATCAGGTATGGCGGAGAGTTTGTTGTGATTGCGTGTGTAACTCTAACGGACGAGTACCTGCTGGCCCCGACAGCCAACTTACCAATCGCTTTATTAATCTGTTGAATTTCCAGGCACCTGTCCAAAGTTTACTCTTCTCTCCAGGGTTGTCCCACTCTCCGAAAAAAAAAAAAGACAATTCAAGTCTACTGTTGCTTAGCTTTTTTGCCTACATAAGGTGACGATAGCCCGTTCAAGCGCGCGAATCGCCTATCTTGCCGCGCGTCTCTCCTTGTACCTACCAGTCCTTAGTCGTTATCGTTACTCTTGATAATGACCCAGACTTTGCAACCTTTCCAGGTTTGGAGCTCACGCTTGTTGCTTTTGTGGTCTGTAGCTCCTCCAAGTCTTCTTGGTCGGCGCATCTCCCACAACGGCAACCAGAACCGCCGACGAGGCCCCCATCAGGCGAGCGAGAGCAAAGCGCCCAGCTTTTCTCAACGATTACGATGGCCGCGTAAAGAATGGTGAATATCTTGTGACGCTTCTTCCAATAGGGAACGAAGAAGCGGCAGGGCTACATAGCGGAGCTTCCATTATCAGTCCGTTTCCAGGACCCGGGAAACCCTTGTTGCGTGGGGATGAGCTCCTTGGATAACTTGGTATCCATACGATACAAGCTTAACAGAGATACAAATCAACTGCCTGATCTTCCTGGTTATAGACGAGGCATTTGCAGACTCGGAGTACCGGGTAGATGGAACACAAGACCGGCGAGTACCACGTTGTCCGAGACAGGACGTTTCAGAAGTGGTGGTGGTTGCGAACGGGACAGCTGAGTGACTTTGAGCTGTGTCGTCTTGTTTTCTGTAAAGAGTATGCAGCAATGTACACGTTAACCACCTTTTGATGTTCCAGCCGTCCGAAGGATCCATACAGAAGAATCCTTACAGAAACGTGGCGAATCCGCCCTCGGGCGCGTTCATTTTTCGACGTCAGGTATAGTCCTCGCCACGAAGTACTAGTCAAAACCCGCAAAGGAGACGTTCCCGACTTGGACACGCCGTCAGACATTGCTCATGTTCAGTGGCTGAGCGCTCGTTGATACAAAAACATCAATTCAAGCGTCGAAAGATGAGAAACATGATCGGGTTCCTGGCTGGGATAAACGAGCAATTCTCAAGGTGGCTAGTCGGCCAGGTCGTGCATTTGTAGGAAGTAAAGCAAACCTCGGCATGTATACGATAACTTGGAACGGAGGATACGATGATAAGATCCAATGGAGGCTTTGGTTTCGAGGGATCCCCGAGCTAGATTCGCTTAAACTTGGGGTTTGTAACTGATGCATATGCTTAGATATAGGTGCACACCCGTCTTGGAGACACGAGCCAATTCATTGCGTTGCTCATTGCGTTGCATTGTTGCGTGGGTGGCCGCGTAAGGGGTTGGAATGCAGATGGCATCTCATCTCAGAGGGAAGCTTATGGCGGGTTGCCGACAGCGAACTGATTGCATTTTGAGGTAAGTAACACAGGCCGCTGATGCAGAGCATTCGTAATCATGTCGCGAACACCACTTGCGTGATACCAGGTCTATTTCTGGTTCAGATCAGCCTAATACCAAACTACACTCGAGGCACGACCCTCGAGGAATCAAAACGCCCATTCCCTCTCCCCAGCATGACTGTCGCTCAGACCCACCTCGCTACCGGCGGCGGCGGCTTCATCGCGCAACACCTCGTCAACGAACTGCTACAAATAGGGCCTCCGTTTCTCCCTATTCGCAGACAATGGGGTCTACGCTTTGAGTTAGATTGGGTGTAATACTCATCTTCCAGTTGATCACGTGTTGAAAAGGGCACTCCACGTACGCAGTTCTCCTTGCTTCGCATGACTGCCATACGCTGCCTGCTATCAAGACCGTTTGAAAAGAAGGTGCCATCGCATGCGTATTGTCGATTTCTATCCCTCACTGCCAAAGGGATACTCGGCCTATATTAAGGGAACCAGCAGAGGCTCTCTGTATAATTACTGCCAGAGTTCTTCGGCTGGTTCAGCCCGAAGACTAGATGCCGCGATAGCATCATAGGCAGCCTTGAAATGAATCCAGGGGTTTACACCAGTTGTTGGGGTGCCAGGGAGGGCCGGTGGGCTCTCTATTTAATATATCGACCGATGATTTCCATGGAAGCGAAACTCTAATTCTTTTAATCCAACGTCCTTCCCTCCACCCACCCACCCACTCACCGCCTTGAGATGTTCACTGTTGCCGTCCCCTGACATTGGAGATACACACCATTGTGGCATGGTTTCGGTGTTGGTGCGTTGTTGCAGACAGGCTTTGGAAAAGGGCATGCCGCTTCCCGCCGCAGAGTCTGTTGTTACTAGCCGTAAGTAGTTGAAGTTGTGCCAGTGGCGGCCGTTGGAACAATTCAACAACTTGGGCGTACCATGGGTCCTTGATTGCAACCGGCATGAGTGCACAACTACCTAGGTACTAGATACCGGTTGTTCATTGGTTGTTTGTGTGGCACTCAATCTGTGTACGCTACCTACGCTAGCGACAGGCTTTTGATCCCGGGACAAGCTTGATGCAGGTACCTTGACAACTCCCAGGGAAGACCCAGAGGAGTGTGAGGAGTCAGTCAGACATCCATCAACGCCTGCGTACTTGTGGACTCCCGGACGTATAGGTATTCCGATTGGCAAGAAGCCATAGGTGCCATCACAGCTCAAGCGGGAGTAAGTCAGTCACTCACAGGTTGACTAGGTAGCACTGCAAACGCTCACTGCTACCTACATAGGAGGTGCTGGTCTGGTCCGGAGTATAAGCTCCTTTTTCCACTGGCGTCAATGAAGCCTGGAACGCATCCAAAGCTTTGACATGACGAAACATGTTAGCTCGCATATGGTGCTCCGTAGCAATGTTGTGTGTGGCGGGCCGGACCGTGACAGCCACCCTTTTCCCCAGCCTGACAATGTCTGATGGGTTCGTGGGTGGATGCGTTTGATGATGATGACGACGAATCACTAGGTGCCATGGGATGGGGTCGAGCAGAATTCCTGGACAATTCTTTCTCTTGAACACGTCTCTCTTCACGAAAAACCCCCAATTCAAGCCGTGGCTTCATACCTGGTGGCTTGAGCATCAATGGCCCCCCTTCGACCTAGGGGGCCGGCCCAGACTCTCGGGTGGAACGCACCCAAGGCCCGGATGACGTACGAACCGCAAAACGTATTATCGCCACCAACCCCCCCCTGCGCACATCATGAGACAAAAATGATCTGATGAAACGTATTTTTGGGCGGTGATGGAAGCTGAAGCGTGGAATCCAAATGAATGCGTATTCCGTGCTCGTGTGCTTCGTATGCCGTGTGCGCCCAAAGTGCCGCATTCCGCCTCCTCCGTCATCGCAACGCGCGCTGGAAGGGGGGGAAAGGAAAGAAAATAAAAGATAAGAAATTACCAGCAAGCAGCAGAAACCAAGCTAGCTAGGTACTGTAGCTTAGCCGGCTAGGCATGTCTCTGGACTTTTGACCGCAGAGAAAACGGGGGAAAACACACAATATGACCGCCGAGCGATGTCATCGTTCCCCTCTTCACCCTCACGAGCGACCCTGTGTCGCCGCGTCAACATGATGCAATGTCCAAACGGCAGGGAGCGGAAAGAAACATTGGCTCGTGCTACCGGTACTCTGGACGCACAGTGTCCTTGGGTCTCTTGCTATTTAGTTTGACTTTCTCCATGTCTGCCTCTTCCTTACTTATCACAGTTATCAACCCTTTTTGTTTAGCACAGTTGAGCCTCTCCCACAGCGTCCCAACTACACAACGCATCTGAAGTCTTTACTTATCGAAGCCATTAAACTTCTCAGTCGAACCCTTTACTACCGGTAGTCCGCCTAATCAACCCATCACGACCAAAAGTCATCATCATGGGTGAACCGACCGTTGTCGTCGTACACAGCGACGAAGGCGATCACAACACCGATCAAAGTGAGTTCATCCAGCCGGGGAGTGTGAATCACCGTCGGCATACTTACAATAGTCTCCAGTTACCTCAACGATCCAACGTGCTCTGCAGGAGAGATCGAACCCCACTCCTGAGCAGGATGGCCCATTGAAGCAGGTTCTTGGTAGGTTTTCTTTTGACAAAGCCAGATACGAAGTGATTTACTGACGCCAACCATGTCACAGCTCACCAAGACAGCCTCTACCGCTACGTCAGCGTGAGTTGCCCATCATGATTTGAATATCCCCGAATGCTAAACACCCTTTTTTTTCTTCAGTGGGAGGATCCGCTTCGCACGCTGGGGACATACCTGGGCTCCCTGGGCATCCTGTTCGGGGTACACTACCTGCCCTTCACCCAATGGGCGCTCAAGGCCGGGATGACGACCCTCGGAGTCGTGTCCGTGACCGAGTTCGCCAGCCGGTCCTTCAGCTCCGATTCCCTCTCCACCCGCCTCCGCCCCAAGAGGTACAAGACGGTACCCGAGCCGACCCTCAACGCCACGCTGAAGGATGTACACGATCTCATCCAGTCGGGCGCGATCCAGGCCCAAAAGATCATTTATGGCCAAGACCTCGAGAAGACTTTCGCCGTAAGTGGCCTCACTCCCTCCCCCCAAGTACTACCTGTCAACAAAACGAGTCGACGTGTATCCGCGCATGAAAGATCTTGGGGACTAACCAATGTCGATGTCCTCATCCGCAGGCCTTCATCGCGTTCGGTGCCATCTACGGCCTGATGCAGTTCCTCGCCCCCTTCTGGCTGGCCGTCCTGGCCTTGACCTCCGTCTTCGTCGCCCCTCTCGTCAACTCGCCCCAGGGCCGCAAGGCCGCCCACGACGCCACCGCGCGCGCTCGGGAGATCGCCGCCACCACCGGGGAGATGGGCAAGGACCTCGCGCACACCAGCCAGGCCAAGGCCTCGGAGCTGTCCTCCAAGGCGCAGCAGGCCGCCTACGACGCCGGGCGGACCGTGTCCAACACGGCGCAGAACGGGAAGCAGGCCGCCGCCGACCTGTCGTCCAAGGCCCGCGACAACGCCTCGAACCTCTCCGGATCCGTCGCCCAGGGCACCCGCAACGCCGGCGCCAACGTGGCCAACGCGGCGCAGGGCGGCAAGCAGACCACCGCCGACCTGTCGTCCAAGGCCCGCGACAACACGGCGGACGCGTCCCGCTACGCCGGCGAGCAGGTCGGGGGCCTGCAGCAGGCGGGCGCGAACGTGCTCGAGAGCGTCCGCGGGTCCCTCGGGTCGGTTTTTGGCCAGGCCAAGCAGAACACCAACGGCGGCGCCTCGGACGGGAACTACACGCACGACTCGTCCCGCAACGTCTCGAACAGTGGTGACAGGACCACCGGTGGAGACTACTCCCGGGGCCAGTCCGGCGTCAGCACCGACGGTTCGACGAGCAATACGCACGACTCCTCCCGCAACGTCTCGCACGGCGGGGACAGGACCTCCGGCGGGGACTACTCCTCCCGGGGCCAGTCCGGCGTCAGCACCGACGCATCATCGAGATACACGCACGAGTACCCTCACAACGTCTCGCACAGCGTAGACAGGACTACCGTCGGTAGCGCACCCCGGGGCCAACCTGCATTTAGCACCGACGGATCAGTGAGCAACGCGGCCCACGCGTCGCACATCGTTGAAGCGCCCGTGAGGCTCTCTGCCGCGGACGAGGTCAACAGACGTGCTATCTGATCAATGGATATAATTGTACTTGTAGCTGTACTCAGTTAATTTAATTACATCTCTCATGAATCGGACTAACAAGAGTTGATGCTGTTAGCTATTTCCTCTGAAATCATCATGTCTACAAGTCACTGGGTAAATTGATCCGGCATTCTCTTCTCTGTTTAGACAGAAAAGAAAGAAACAACTCCAAATACCGGGATTTGACTACTTTACTCGTGAGAAGTGATTGTGGTGATGTTTTCAGGGATACCTGAGATGGTTGGCCTATTAATCTTGCGTAACGGGCGGTGCCCCATGGGTCAGTTTACCAACATACGGTGTGTA
>PJEX01000133.1:78235-112069 GCA_005350895.1 Colletotrichum tanaceti
CCCCCCCCCCCCCCCCCGTTCTCAAAGTTGGACAATTATCAACAAAGAAGAAGGAGATGAGGGAGGACCAAATTAGTACGTGGACACCCAGGGATTTGGGTCCGTCCCCAAGTGGACTGGGGACTACACTACTGTACTACAGTACGCAGCAAACGACTAATAACCGAGGCCAAAGGCGGAGTTCCAAGCGATATCAAGCGAGGGGCCGCCCGCCCGTCCAATGCTTGCGGCTTGCCAACAGATAGTCACCAAGAGCCACCAAATAAAACGGTGTCCCCGAACCGTCGGGCAGGAAGGATGATTTCTGAGGATCCTCGTCGTTTTTGATGCATCTTGTGCAGTTGTAAAAGTAGAAGTAGTAGTAGTAGTAGTAGTAGTACGGATCGTCGGCTTGTGGGCTGGGCTGCTCCGTAATACCAACGGAGAACCCATGAAGAAGAAACCCACCAACTTGAAATCCCCGTGCCGCTTTTCCCCCCCCTTCTTCTTTTTTCTTCCCTCATTCTTCTCGGTTACTCCACCAAAGGAACCCCCCCCCTCCCCCCCCTCTGCTAACACGGATTGGAATACGAACGCCGCTGCTACGCCGCGATAACGAGAGAAATACGGCAACACGCAGAGAGACCCCGGGGGGTCATTGTCTCGTTTGAACGTTGTTCTCCGAAGCAGGGACAGCAAACCACACCATCCGACAGCCCACCCCCCAGCACCTATCATGCCCCCTCGTTGGTGTGCATAAAATTTATAGCCGGGATCTCGGCAACCTGGCCGCATTCAACACGGGTGCAGAGCAGTCAGACGTATAGTCAGATCCTGCAAACGCGGCTAACAGGAGATCTGGACGCCGTTGATGTCGATCCGTAAGTTTATAACCCATCCCCATTCTTAGTGGCCGTTCGGCTGGCGGTTATTAGAAGAGAAGACGCCTTCCCCCCCCCCCCAAAAAAAAGAACAGACTGGAAGAGTGCGTGCTGCCGCCCGGTCTAGAAGATCCTCTGCCAATCATGCCACCTAGGGTCGACAGCGCACCATCAGAGAGATCTCGGCGGCTTGATGATATCCCCCTGTCTAGCGCGGGGGAATGGGGGCCGGAGAGAGAGTGAGAGGGAAAAAAGAGGAGCGCCGGGATCCCATCCGCCCACTTGGCACTGACGAATTCTCCCTCCTCTTCCTCCTACATAACAGGCACACAGGGTCCCCGTCCAGGACCGACCTGGGCCAAGGTCCCGTTCTCGCATGTCAGACCAAGGGGAGAGGTGGATATGGATGGCCCACGGGTAAGGGGTAAGGGTGGGCAAACCAGGCTTACGAGGTACTATCTATGTATGTATGTAGGTACGGATACAGTAGTCTTACATGTGCCTCCACCACATCATTGGCCTCGGGACGACCACCCCTCGTCGCCCTTGGCGCGGACATCTTGACTGAGCAGTGAGCCGCCAGCCAACCGCCGTGCCGTGCCTGGCGTCCAAGTCCGAATTCTCCTTGGTGCCTCGGTTGGTGTGTTTGAGAAAAGTCTGGCTGCTTCTGGGGAGTTGCCCCCAAAAGTTGTTTCTCGTTCCCACCACAATAACACGTGTGTATAAGTATGTGTGGTACTTTTGCACGTCTCTTTCTGTGCGCGCAATGCAGAGTTACCATCGGGCGGGAGCCGCTTGTCCAGGTCCTTGCCGCTTGCGTATGCCAGGCACAAACATAAGGTAGTAGATAACAAAACCCTTGGGAATATCCCCCCCCCTGAACGAACCATCGGGTTTTGAGGACGGCTCACCAAGGCCTCGTCTGGAACCCTGGGGCCCAATGAGTGAGCACGAGATTACTGGAGAGGCAGGGCCTGCGGTCGAACCCCTGAGGGAATCTCACCTCGTGGCCCTACGAGTGAATCGAGTGGCCAGGAGGGGGGAGAGTGAGAGTCTGTGGTCCGATATAAGAAGCGATGGGCAACCCAACCCCCGCGGGACAAGCGCCCTGCGCATCTAGGCCCCCTAACCCTCTCTTCCATCTCACCCTCTTTCGAGATTCCTCTTTCGGCTTGCTCATTCACTCTCTCTTTCTTCTTCTTAAAACCAAGCCTTGGAGGAGGTCTTTTTCCCTCTATTCACTCTTTCTCCCTAGTGTGGAAAGATATCCCATTCAGTCGTTCTTCTTTGTAGTGTTTATTGTCTTGTGTTTGTGTGTGTGCTTCGAGACTTGTTCACGGTCACAGCTGTTTCTCATAACATCCCCCTTTTCCCGTTTCTATTTTATAATTATTTGAAATTTTCCAAAAGAATATCTTTTTGGCCCAACATGGCCCCTTCACTCTTCTCGACGCTCTCTTCCGTCCTCCTTCTCACCTCTTCGGTATCGGCCCATAAGTCGTACCAGGTCGTGGACAGCTACGACTCCACAAACTTCCTCGACAAGTTCGGCTTCTTCGTCGTATGTAATCATCCAAGTCCGGTCCCGGTCCCGGTCCCGGTCCCGGTCCGGCAGTGACCGAGGAAAGAGAGAGAGAAAGAGAGAGAGATTGCTGACCCAGGATTCTTTCTAGAGCGATCACTCGAGCGCAAACTACAACGATGTGGACCCCACGGGCGGATACGTCTCGTACAAGTCGGCCGAGGAGGCCCGGAGCATGGGCATCCTGAAGACCGTCGGCGAGGACCTGTACCTCGGCGTCGACTCCAAGTCCGTCCTCGACCCCAACGGCATCGGCCGGGCCAGTGTCAGGATCGAGAGCAAGAGCAAGTACAAGCAGGGTCTCTTCGTCGCGACCTTTTCTCACCTGCCCAAGCCCGTCTGCGGTGCCTGGCCCGCCTTGTAAGTTTCCTTTCTTATTATTCTTCCCCCCACCCCAAGCTTCTTCTTTTTTCCTTCAATTGATTTTACGCGGATTTGGAAGTGTTCCCTTTTTTTCTGACTATTTTGTCTTTTTCTACTTACAGCTGGACCGTCGGCAACCCCTGGCCCGACGCCGGTGAGGTCGACATCGTCGAGACCTGGAACGAGGACAACGTCAACAAGGTCGTCCTCCACACCGACGAGAGGATCGGCGAGTGCCGCATCGACGGCGAGGGCATGACCGGGACCGTCAGCAAGCCCAACTGCGCCAACTTCGCCGTGGGCCAGGCCGACAACGAGGGCTGTGCCGGCCTCGACCCGGCCGCGCCCTTTGGATCCGCCGAGGGCGGCGTTTGTAAGTACCAAGGAACCCCTTCTCCCGCAACACACACACACACCACAGTCCACACCATGACGTGAACGTGACCACACTTCTGATGGGATCTTTTTTGGGCTAACTAAAACTCCCTCGCCCCCTTTGCCTTGATAAGACGCCATGCAATGGACCGACGACGCCATCAAGGTCTGGGGCTTCACCCACGCCGACGCCCCCGCCGACATCGCCGCCAACCACCCCGACCCGGCCGGCTGGGGCGTTCCGAGCTTCACCACCAGCGCCTGCGCCGCGGACAAGCTCTTCGGGGAGGCCAAGCTCGTGATGAACGTCAACCTGTGCGGCGTGGCCGGGCAGGACGGCATATGGGACACCTGCAAGGCCAAGACCGGCGGCGCCACCTGCAAGCAGTGGGTGGCCGAGAACCCGGCCGCCTTCGCCGAGGTGTACTTCCAGCTCAGGTCCGTCAAGATCTACAGCCTCAAGGAGGACGAGGCCGAGGCGACCACCAGCTCTGCCGTCTCCAGCCAGCTCGCTTCCACTGCTGCAGGGACCACTGCTGTTGCTTCCACTGCTGTTGCTTCCACCTCTGCTGCTGCTTCGGGGACCGCTGTCGTCAGCTCCGAGAACCCCGTCGAGACCGTCTCACCTTCGGCCTCCGCTCCGGCTTCCGCTCCGGCGTCCGCCTCCACCTCCGTCATCGCTTCCGAGACCCCCGTCGACACCCCCGTCGATACCCCCGTCGAGACCCCCCCTGCCGAGAGCCTGACCACCCGCCTCGCCACGTCCACCGTCTACGAGACCAACATCAAGACCATCACCTCGTGCGCGCCCGAGGTCACCGACTGCCCCGCGCGGACCTCGACCCTCACGACCCGGGAGGTCATCCCCACCACGACCGCCATCCCCGTCGAGAGCTACGTCCCGCCCGAGCCCACCGCCGATGAGCCCACCGCCGACGAGCCCGTCGTCACCGTCAGCTCGCAGAAGCCCGTGGGCGATGTCACCACCGCCCTGACGACCTACAGGACCAACATCGTCACCATCACCTCCTGCGCGCCCGACGTCCCCGACTGCCCTGCCAGGACCTCCACCGTCGTCACGAGCGAGGTCGTCCCCACGACCATTCCCGCCGTCCCCGGCACCACCGAGGCCGAGAAACCCGTCGTCACCGAGCAGCCTCCCGCGCAGATTACGACCTACAAGACCAACATCGTGACAATCACCTCCTGCGCCCCCGACGTCCTCAGCTGCCCGGCCAGGACCTCGACGGTCATCGCCAGCGAGGTCGTCCCGGCGCCCACGACTGAGGGCGAGAAGCCCATCCCCGTCACCACCACCGAAGTCGAGGAGCCCGTCGTCACGGAGCAGCCTCCCGTGCAGATCACGACCTACAAGACCAACATCGTCACCATCACCTCGTGTGCCCCTGACGTCCCCGACTGCCCCGCGAGAACCTCCACCGTCATCACCAGCGAGCTCATCTCCACGACGGTGCCCGTCCTCGGCGTTCCCGGCAAGCCCACCGACGTCTCCCAGAACCCGCCCGTCCCTGTAGGAGGCGAGGAGCCCATTACCAACCCCGTCGTCCCCGGCGGCGGAGAGCCCATCATCACCCCCGTCGTTCCCGGAGAAGGTGAGGAGCCCGCCACAACCCCGGTTGTCCCCGGCAAGCCCACGACTCCCCTCCCCGAATACTCCACCATTTCCACCCCCGGCGCTGGCGTCCCCACCGTCGGTGTCCCCGTGTCCGGCGGAGGTGAGGCCACTTCCGCGCAGGAGCCCGTCCCCGCCGCCGCCATGCCCACGACTCTGGTCGTCGCCCCGTCGTCCCCTTACAACGGCACTCTGAGCACCGCCCGCATCCCCGGCGTCTCCGAGCCCTGCGTCGGCGCCGCGTGCCCGGCCACCACCACCGGCCCCGTCCAGGCTGGCGCCGGCAAGGTTGGCCCGGGAGCCTTCCTGCTGGCCGCCGCGCTGGCCGCGCTGGCCATCTAATAGGAACCAATAATAGTACAAGGATGGCGTGGTTTTTTAACGTTTTTTCCGTTTTCTTCTGGGGTTTTCCTTTCTGCATGAATGTATATACGGTTCGTTATAGAGCGCATATACCCTTCGGTTGCCTTTTGATAGATCGATTGGGGCTTCCCCTTCCGAGTGTGCTATCCAAAATTTTACAAAAAAGTCTTTATTGCTCGCCTTAAATTGCTTCAGTGATCGCGTGGGATATTGTTCATGTTGATTTCGACCATGATATTGAACCACCGAGGTTGATAGCCCGAGTTGCCACTGCCATAATGCCACTGCCATGATGCCATCATTATCTATTAAATGTTTGAGCCCAAAGTGAGTCGCAAAGGATATTCAAGAGCAAGTTAGTTGATAAATGGAAGTTTACATGCGCGGCTTTTGCGTAATATGGCCGGCTTGCTCTCTCCAGTCTTTAGTTACCCCCCCCCCCCCCTATCATCTCACTATCCAAAGCCGATCGTAGTCCACCTAAGCAATCCTCGCAAACATTACTATCTCCCAATGACAGTCCCTTCCATATCTATCCGACACATCAACTCAAAAGAAAGACGACAACCGCCGCTGAGACGACCCCCCAACCGAGCACGTCTACCCTCCTCTTCGCGCCGTCGCTCATCTGGTTCCCGTCGCTCAGGTCCGGCGGAGTGGCCGGGGCGTCGTTCGGCGGGACGATGGGCGGCACCTTCGCAAACGTGGGCGTCTCGAACACGGTGATGGGCGTGACCGGTTCGACACGTTGCGTCCAAGACGCCTCTGCCGGCTGAGACGGTGTCGTGGGGACCGAAGGGGTCTGGGTAGCCGGCGGCGGTGTCGTCATCGTCGATGTAGGCGTCGATGAACTGGCCGTAGATGGCTCTCCCGGGGCCAAAGCCGGAGGGGGCAAGGTGATGGTCGGAGACACAGGAGCCGCTGCCGTCGTCATCGTCGTCACTAGCACCGGAGGAGCCGGCGCGGCGACGAAGCCGCACTCGGCGATGATCTGCCGGATATCTTAAGACACCCCCCCCCTGTTAGTCAGTCGTGTTCGTTCCCCCGTTTACCCCGGTCCCCCACGACCCAAAGATGGAAAACCAGAGATGAGAGAGGAAAAAAGGTAGAAGCCACTCACCCTCGTTGGCCTCGACGGCCGTCGTGTTGCACGCGACGCAGGCGGCGCACCCGAACGCCGCGCCGGCGACGTCGAGCCCGCGCGCCCCGCAGACGCAAGCCCGCATCGCCGCGGCCCCCTCCTCGTCGTTGTCGTCGTCGCTATCATCATCACCATCATCTTCTTTTTTTTCTTCCCCTTCCCGTTGCCTCCGTCCCAGCCGCGTCCCCAACATCCGCTGCAGAGACCTCCTCCTTGTCACGAGTTAGAGCACACAGTAAGGCATAGGAGATTTAGGGTGAAAGATGCTTTTCCTATTATAATAATAGGTAATAAAAAGAGATACTGTTAAATACATAATAGCATGTGAATAAGTATGTAAGAGGAATAAATTAGTAAGCTAAAATATATATAGACTTCCTTATAATATACCCCCTAATTGTTTAAGTAATTAAATAATTAAAATTAGTTATAAATAGATAAAAATAGTATATTAGAATTAATCCCTTAAGTACTTATAAAATATAACTATAAAATAACTAAGTAATTATATTATTATAGTATATTATATAGCTTTTATTAATAGCCTTATTTTACTAAGGGTTATCCTAAAATAGAAATAAGGGTAGCTAAAGGTAGTAAGAGCGTAAGAGGTAGTAAAAAGTAGGATTTCTACTACCTACTACTATAAAATTTTCTTCCTTTCTTCTATAAGCCCTTATTATTATTAAAGTAAGTATTTTTAAGTTAAATTTATATACCTTAAGTATATTTTTACTAATAAGAATTAATATACTAATAGCTAATAGATAATTTTAAAATAACTAATAAGTTAAAGAATAGTATATCTACCTTTTACTATATATAGAATATTACTTAGTAGTTATTAATTTTATTTTTAGCTAATAGTAATAATACCTCCTATAAGGAGGAGGAGATTACTACTATAAGTAAGGTTACTACCCTTACCTTTCCTAATAACCCTATTACTACTACTACTATTAAGAATAACCTTCTTATAGGCTATTCCCCTTTTATTGTTAAGTCTCTATACCTCTAGCTAGAGGAAGAAGATAAGGATAATAATAATAAGATAGATCCTAAGAGTAGAAAGGAGGTCCCTAAGGAGGAGAGTAAGGAGGATAGTAAGGATAAGAGTAAGGATAAGGCCCCTAAGCTAAAGTATAAGTAATATAGTGTTTATTAATTAGCTTATAGCTAACTAAATCTTAAAGGCTAGAAGCTTATAACTCCCTTAAAGAAGGGAAATAAGACTATTTTTATATATAGTATATTATTATATATATATATATTAGCTATTAAGAAGTATTCTAATATATATATAGTTCTTAAGAAGGGTAATAGCTAGCTAAAGGAGTATAAGATTCCCTACCTCTTATACTTAAAAGCTACCCATTATAGCTAGGGTATTAGTTATTATCTAGAGGGTAGTAGAAAGTATTACCTTTAGTACTTTAGTAGTTAAGCTACTAAATACTATATACCTATTAAGCCTATATTATAGGCTTTTATAGATAAGCTTAGAGATAAGCTTAAGGGAAATATAAAGTAGACTATAAGTTTTATATATATTTTATATTATTTAGTACTAATATATTATATAGAAGTTATCTAATTTATAGACTATAATCTATAGTTTAATTAACTATAGCTATAAGGTTAAGGCTAATATCCTAGACTAGGTCCTCCCTTTACTTACCCCCCTAGCTAATAGTTATAGAGGTACTATATACTTTTCCTAAGTATATAGTACTAAAGTAGCTAGTAGTATTATTTAATATTATACCTATAGAAGCTATCTTACTAAAGGTAGTTATTATTACTATACTTACTATACCTATAGTAGTTAGTAGTACTCCTTATAAAGAGTAAAAGAGTTACCTCCTAGAGGTAGTTAAGCCTCTTATTAGAGATACCCTTATAGCTCCTCTAGGCTATTACCTTAATAAGTATATAAAGTAGTTATTTTAGTATACACTCTATAGAGTAGTTACTAAGTTCTTACTAGGTATAGCCTATAATATAAATTATTCTATATTTCTACTTATCCTATATTAAGTATTATATATTACTAAGGTTTAGCTATAAGTAGAATTCCTTAAATTTTACATGCAATAGGTTCTTTATTAACCTATTAGCTAGTATCTTATTTATAGGTATATATATAATAGAGAAGCTTCCTTTTATATACTCTTATTATAGCTATATATTCTAGATATTAATATAATGTAGGTAAGTTATTATATATTTATTTTTACTAACTATAAGGTATATAGTCTAAAGATTATTGTAGTATACTTTCTACTTATTATCTAGCGTAAGATTAATATCTCTAAAAAGGCGCTAGAGAGCTATTACTTCCTTTATAGTATACTTAAGGTAGAGAAGCTCTACCTCTATAGTAGATATAGTAACTATATTCTAATATACTGCTTTCTACTAAATAGGACCTCTAAAGAGGTAAATAAGGTATCCCTATAATAAACACCTTATTAAAAGGTTATCTATAAAGCTTATATCTCTAGCTATAAGGAGAGATTAAGCCTTTAGGATGTAGCTATAGGTAAGTATAATAAATCTTATATAATAGAGGTAATAGATAGTTATACTAGTTAGTAGTAATAATATATCTAGAGCTTAGGTTAGTAAGAAAGTATAAGAGCTATATATATATAAATATAATATTTAGTCTTATTATTACTACTAAATAAAGCACTAATCCTACTGTTTCCTAATAGCGTTTTACTTATTAATAAGTTACTTAACTTTTATTTAGGACTAGTTTAAAGAATAGAAGTAGTATAGCTAAATATTAGCTGTTAGTAAGGTTAAAGCGCTTTATAGTTCTTTTAGTGTAAGTATCTTAAAGGAGGTAAATCTTCTTATTCTTTTAATTATAGATAATTTATATACCTAGGTAGTAATCTAGTAGGCTTTCCTTAATCTTAAACCTAGCTATAATACCTAAAATAATCTTATCTACCTCCCTCTTATAACTTTAGTAGAAGATAACCTTAAAGTTATTAATATAGAATATAAGAATTACTTTCTTATCTACTAATTAGTAAATATACTACTCCTTATTATAGGTAATTATTATAAGATCTTTTAAAGCTCCTATAAATATTAAGAACTAGAGAATAGGAGTATTATAGAGGCTATAGAGAGTATGTTTTAGTTATGCGATTTTGCTAGGGATCTTATACCCCTCTAGGAGCTTAATATAGATCTTATAGTTATTATTAAGAACTAAGTTAAGAAATATATTTATAACATTAAATTACCTAATCTTAAGGTTAAATTAAGCTACTAGAGCTATTATTATCTAAAAAGCCTTTACTATAAGTATAGAGGTATAGGTACTCTATAAAGGGTTTAGTATCTATAAATCTCCTTATATATAGATATATACCTTATATCTATTAAGGAGTCTATCTTTATTAAATTTATATAAAAAGATCTATTTAAGGGGAAGGATATTAAGAGAAGGATTATAGTTAATAACTTCCTATATATCTTTATCTTAGATCTTACCTATCTCTATTTCTATAGCTTTAAGAAACTAAGCCTTAACCTTAGGAGGTAGCTTATTAAGATTCTTCTAGTAGTTTAGTAGGTTAATAAGGTTATCCTTATAAAGCTTAAGAATCTTACTAGACTTAAGAGTCTTACTAGCTAAATAGCGCTTAAGATAGGCCCTCTTAACAGCTCCTCTAAAGACTTTATAAAGGGTCCTATATCCTAGGTTACTTTCTTCCTCTACCTTTTGCTAATTAAGTAGAAAGGTGCTAAATAGGTAATCCTAGGAGTATTTCTATTATATAGTTCTTTAACTAAACTATATAATTATATAGATATACCTACTATATATCTATTTCTAGAGTTTTATAATAGCTTAGTATACTTATTAGTTAGGACTTAGTATATCTATATTAATAGGCAGTAGCTAAGAACTACTATTAGCGTCTAGTCTGCTGTTTACTAATAGGCTAGTTATATATATATCTATAGAAAAAAGAGATAGTCCTAAACTAAAAATGCTATTAACTATTAATAACCTAAGTATATTTTTAGTAGACTTAATCTTACCCCCAAGAGTAGGAGTACTAGTTAGTAGATCTACTGCCTCCCTTACTTATCCTATATACTTAATATCTTAAGTAAGACTTACTTATTAATCCTTAACTGTAGGTAACAGTATAGCTAACGTTAGAGGTTAAATATTATCCTTAGAAGTAATAATACTAAGTAACCTAAGGAGGTTATCTAAGACTATAATAGACTCTTTAATAACCTCTATTACTTTATAAGCTTCTAAGCCTTATATAGTATCTTTCTTATAGGCCTTACTATAGAAAGAGCTCTTATTAAAGTATACATTATATATAGTTATTACCTACTTAAGTATAGGAACCTAGATTCTATATAGGTTATATATTTAAGGTATATAACCTACTAGGTAACTAATATAGCTATAGGGAAGCACCTTATAATCCCTTTATCTTATACCTTTCTTATAATCTCTCTATAGTAGGTATACTTTATACCTATATATATAGAGTCCTCCTTAGTTTAGTTATAGTGCTTTATCTAAAGGTACTAGAGAGTCTATCTACTACTAATAGAAATATTACTAAAACTATTTAAGCTTTATTTCTATTAGAGTCTCCTAGCTATTAGATTCCTATAGGCTAATATTATATATATAGACTACTATAAATACTACCTTATTATATAGCCCCTTAGGAAGATTTACTCTAATATATATCTTAATAGACTTAATAATTATAAGATAGCCTACTCTTTTAGTAGCTCTAATAGGCTCTTTTATATATAGTAGTAGTATTTTAATTTTAATTCTAACTAAGGTAGTCTATATCTTATAGGCCTTTATAACCTTAGGGCTAAGAACTATAGCTTTATTATTATACTAGAACTTATAGATATTAAGACCTTTCTCTCTATATACCTAGGCCTTAATTATCTAGAGGGCTTTAAGTATAAGAGACTTAGTCTTCTATACTAATAGGTAGGCTATAATAAAGCCTAAGTATTTATTATAGGTAATAAAGATTTACCTTATCCTAGACAGTAATTTAGGGAAGTTAAAGAGATCCTAGTAAACCCTATACTATAGGTATATTACCTTTAATTCTAATAGCCCTCTTAAAGTAATGTTTTCTATATATATAGTACTATAGTCTTTATATTTAATCTATAGTAGGCCCCTAATATATACCCCCCTTACCCTCTAGACTAGGTTATAAAGTCCCTTAGGACCTAGGTAATCTAATCTAAAATACTAAAGGAGTATAGTATCTACCCTCTTATATATATTTTAATATAATCTCCTCTATAACCTACACCTAGAGTATATAGTAAATACTAGAATACCTACTAAGCTTTTAGGAAGTAGGTTCTTATATATACTTAAATAGTTAGAAGTTAGCTTATATTAAATAAAGACTAAGTTATACTTCTTATTAAGCTTTATAACTATATTACTATTATTAAGCTTACTATAGTGTATTATATAGTTCTTCCTATAGTACTAGAGACTACTATTAAGAAGAAGAGCCTTAGAGGCTATATTAGTATAAAAGCCTTCTACTAAAGTAATATTATTAAGTATAAGATCTTTAGTTAATAGTCCCTATAGGCTATTAATAATACCCTTAATAACCTAAGTACTCCTCCTACTTATAGGAAGTAAAGATATACTAACCTCTATAAAGTTATTAGGACTAGATAGCTTATAGGAACTAAGTTCTAAGAGGCTTTTATTATTAATAAGGTAGACTGCTTTATAGGTATCTATAATAATACTCTTAGAAAGAGGATAGGAGCTAATAAAAGCTATACTAAAGATTATATATAGGCTTTTAGGAAGGGGAAGGGGTTAGATAGTAATAGCAATAATGCTTCTAGGATAGCCTAGGTCCTTAGCGTTTTTTAGAGGGTTTTAGATTTAGTTTTAGTTAATTAATTTAGGCTTAAAGGGAAGGAGAGTTCTATTAGATTTTAACTATTTCTTTAAAATTAGCTTTTTATAGGATAATTTCTACTTACTGTCTATAGTTTCCTTTTAAATCTTATTCTACTAGATATTAGAGATATTAAGAGTATATTAGCTATAGTATTAGCCTATAAGGGTAAAGTATAGGTAGTTACATTCTTAAATCTACTACTTATAAGAGTAACTATATAGGTATTTAATTTCTAGCTTATTACTAGTAGAATTATTAGGTATATACTTATCTAATTAACTAGTAAGTATTAAATAAGCCCTAAAGTAGAAAAGGCTCTTCTTAGAAAGGTTATTATAAGTTATAACACTAAAGATTTATCCTAGCTCTAATATAGAGAGAGTAGGGTAACTAAGCTTAAGGTTTTTAACTAGTGTTTTATATATATATTCTCCCTAAGTTAGGTTTAACTTAACTTAAACTATATTTAGGAAGTCTTTTACTATAAGCTTATTAACTTAACTATTAAGAAGAGGTTAATAGAATAGTTAGTTATTTTAGTAGATAGTAGACTATTTAAAAAGTACTCTAAAGGTAGTAAATAATAAAGTATTAAAGTGTAGTATATAATTGTTGAATTGAAGGATGTATGCATACAGGGCGCACTCTATACGCATAGGGCGTAGGCCTGTAGATAGGCTTAAGCCTAGCGTAGCTAGCCCTTCACTAAATATTAGAGGGACTGCTGCAGGCTTCTTCCTAAGCAGTAGGCTCTAGTTGTAGCCTTAGGCGCCTAGGAATAGGGTTCTTATAGGCCTAAGTTAGGGGCTAGCTGTAGGGCATAATAGTTACATATATATATATATATCTTAATATACATTTAATTAACCTATTACTACAACCCTTAATAATCTAATAATTAAGAGTCTTATATACTTAAAAACTAATAATAATAAGCACTGCAAAGCTATTTATAAGCTTACAAGATATCTACTAATACTACTAAGACTATTCTTAATAGCCCTACTAATTAGGTTCTCTAGTTTAACTAGCTTAAAACTAAAGCAAAAACCTATAAGCTTTAGGATGCAATTAACCTATTAATTGCTATATATAACACGTCTAAGACACTTAATAGGCTGCTTACTAAGCTAGAAAAGCCCTTAATATGTAATTACCTGCATACAGGCGCAGTCAAAACAACCCCTACAAGCACTACTGTAAATACCCCTTTAAATACTGCTCCTTTAAGAGCTAAAAGCATCCTAGTACACAAGATATACTTACAGACTATAGCCCTTTAGCAGCAGCAGCAGCTATAGCCTTAACCTAAGCCACAGCCTTTATATAAGGAGCCTAAAGATATAACTCTAGCCCTAGACATTAGTTATATACTCCTACATATAGCAGATGCCTTATAATATATATTGTAGCTAGAGGATCTCTCTCTAGCTAACCTTCTCCTATATAAGGAGCACTATATACAGTATAATAATAACCTATACATACAGGAGAAATGCCTTAAGTGCTATAGCAACCTCTAAGAATAAGTATACTAGACTATCTCTACTAACCTTAAGCTTTATTACTATACCTCTAATAATAAGGTTAACGCCTAGGTAATTACCCTCTAGGCTTATATAAGAATATACCTTTCTAAACGTAAAGAGAATATATATATTACACTAGAAAAGGTCCTCTAAGTAACCTTAAGGTACCTAGGAACTAAGAAGGAAGTTAAGGCCTAGCTTATAAAGTAAGAAAAGGTACTCTATAAAGCTACTGCTAGCAGTATCCTAGGGGCCTAGCTCTTAAGTAACTAGTTTAACCTATTTATAGTAGCTTTCTAGAAGACCTATCTCTTAAGCTAGGTATATATATACTACTACACTAAGGTTACTAACACCCTTAATAACTACCTAACACTAGGATTAGTACTCTCTAATATCTAAGAGTTCCTATAGTTAATAGATAAAAATAAGTATATAAAGAAGGCTAAGTAAGGGGCCTTTAGTCCTACCTATACTAAAATAATAGATAATAATAAGAAGGAGGGTTATAGGAACTATAACTATAGGGGATAAGGCTGTAGCTATAGAGGGTATATAAGAAAAGAGGCGTTGTTAGCTAAGGGGGTAAATACCCCTCTACTGTTACAAGAAGCTAGTATAACTATAAAGCGTAAGTGCTTAAGTATAAGCGTAAGTATAGTAGAGATACTGCCTGTAAAGTATATAACTATAGACACTACCTATAAGCTCTATATAGGCCCTTATTACAGTATTATATAGTGCTTCTATATACTCCCTTACTTAAAGAGATATAACAGACTACTTAGTAAAAGCATTAAAAGGCTTATTAAAATATACCTCTAGACTAATAAGGCCCTTACTAAGAAGCTTTAAGTAGTAAGAATGTTAGCTAAAGGCTTTAATTAACTTTATAGTAGATACTAAGGCAGGATTTCTACAGCCTCCTTTTATATTACTAAGAGCTAATATTACTTAGCTAAGTTAGTAATACTTAATTTAGGTAGCAATATCTATATATTTAACAATACTATATAGTTTAAAACTCTCTACAGTATGCCTATAGACAATTTTATATAGGCTAGTGTATAATAGCTACCTATTAAGGTATACAGCACTACAGAGATTAAGCTCTAAGCATATAGGAACTGCATTATTAAGCTTACCTTATATAATATTACCCTTTACAGAGGTATTACTGCTAACCTTATCTCCTTCTTAAAGCTATACTAGTAAGGGATCTAGTAAGATATAAGCCTAGGCAATAATTACCTATATAAAGTAGATAAGTTATTTATTATATATATTAATAAGATTTATAGCTAGTAGGTGCTTAACTATTAGCTATTTTTATTAGACACTATACTTACAGCTATAGTCCCCCTGCTAGCTATTTATATAGACAAGATACTATGCCTAAAGCATAAAAGAAATACCTTTATAACAGCTACCTACAGGAAGCCTATCCTTAGTAACCTTTTTACCTAGCACTAACGTCTTAGACACCCTAGGCTAGAAGTGCTTAAAAGGATCTCTAACGTTACTTATAGAGTATATATCTAAGGTTTTAATAAGCCTATAATAATAGTTAACTGTAAAGCTTATACCCTAGGTAAGGCCTATTGTATAGTCTAAAGGAGCCTATAAGAGTTAGTTATCTATATAAAGCCTAGTAACTGCCTTACAGTTAACTTTCACAACCTTAAGGTAGGCTATATAGGTTACTACTCCTATATACTCTTTTTAGACTATGTAATAGGCCTAACTTAGGACTTTTACCTTTATACCTATAAGATAGATATACTGCTTATAATAATTACAGACTTCCTTACTATACTTAAAGTGCACTACAGTTATAAGGTAAAAGTTATTAAGACTAATAATAAGCTAGCTAATAATAATAAGGTTTCTATAAGCCTTAATGTATACAGTATATATATTAAGGCAAGCGCCCTAAATACCTAAGCATAAAATAGCACTATAGAGTGTATTATAGCTATAATTAAGCATAAGGCTAGGTATATAGCTACTTACACTAAGCTTCCTAACATCCTTTAGCCTAAGATTTATACCTCTATAACCTACCTTTATAACTATATACTATAAGCCTCTTATAGTTAGAAGACTCTATACTAGTTATAGTATAAGCACTTCTAGGGGGAAGACGCTATATAATTTGCCTAGCTAGACCTTTTGTATCTAAGAGTCTTTAGCTATAAAGCGTATACACTTATAGTAGACGCTTAACTTTACTATTAGTGCCTAAAAAGGCTTACCCTATATATATAGATAGGTTATCTTATTAGCTATACTTTAAGTAACTTATACTATATTTAGAATCCCCTTTATAGTAAAGTATTTATAATAAGAGACATTATCTTTAATAAAAAACTTATCTTTAACAGTAACCTAAAGGCACTTACTAAGGATATTTATAAGTTAAACCTTTAAGATATTAAATATATAATTAACTACCTTATTCTTAAAGGCTAGTATAATATAACTGCATTCTATGCAGCTAATAAGGAGGCTAATAAGATCTATAAAGACTATAATAAAGCTAAGGGGGTACCTCTAGGCGCTACCTTAAGTACCCCTAGTGTAGTAGAAACTCCTTCTAATAGGCCTCCTACCCTAGCGCTATATACTAAGTCCTAGTTTAAGCTTATAATGCTGCTGCTAATACCCCTAAGATTAGCGTTTCTTGCTGCGCTTATAGTAGCGTTTATAGGGGGGTAGGAAGGATCTTAATAAGCTAATAAAACCCTCTTTCTAATATGCTGCTAGCAGTTATATATATCCTTTAAGGCTGTATTCCTTACTAGGTATACGTATAACAAGCATTCTTATATATATAACTCTACAAAAACTAAGTAATAACTAATAGATAGTATAGGAATGCCTAGGTTATAGGCTAGCCCCCTATAAGACCTTATATAATGTATTAACTAATCCCTAGAACGCCTTTATATAACAGGATTATATAGTCTAGAGCTAGCACTTATAGTATCTCTAGAGGGAGCCTATTATAAGGCTAATACCTTACATAGCACCTACTAGAAGGAACTCCTACTGCTCCCTATATTATATAGTTAACTCTAATACTATCCTCTTAAAGATACCTTTTATAAAGCTAAAATATTATACCTTAATAGCTATATAACCTTACGCTTATAGTAAGAGGTATCTAAAGCTTCTATATACAGCAATTAGATTCTTAGTTACTATTAGGTCTATACCTATAAGCTTAATAAGTATAGTTACCTTAGTAAAGTAAAGGCTAGGCTTATAATATAAGGTAACTAATAAGCAAAAGATAACTAAGATATATATACTATAATGCTTATAGGTATATCTTTCTAGATCCTAATAGCTATAGCTACTTACTTTAATTATAAGCTGCTCTAATATAATATAGTAAATATGTTTATATATATAGATATTAATAAGGAAATATATATAGAGATACTGCCTAGACACTATAAGAAAGGCGTTATCCTATGCCTTTAGAAAGCCCTCTATAGGCTGTGCTGTTTGCCTATACTCTAGTAAAAGCATTTTAAGAAGGGGGTTATAGCGTAGGGCTTTAAACGTATAGCTAGAGAAGACTGCTGCTAGTAGAAGGGAGAGGTTACCTTCTTCTTTTATATTAATAATTATATCCTTACCTTCCTAAAGGCTTATAAGCTTATAGTAATAGATAAGCTATATATACTTTAGACTAAATACTACCTTAAAGGCAGCAAAAACCTCTAGTAGTTTCTTAGCCTTAAGATTATATGTAACTAAAAGACCTATTACCTATAGCTTTTATAGGCTGTATACACTAAGAAGTATAGGAAACTACTTCCTATATACACTAACATTATAGATAATAATACTGCCTAGTATACGCCTATAATAAAGGAGGAGCTACTGCTATATAAAGATAATATACCTCCTATAGAGATTTACTATTATTAATGTAAAGTTAGCACTATTCTTTATACTACTATAATAATATACCTAGATATTGCCTTTACTATAAGCAGGCTTATAAGATTTAATTAAAACCCTTTAGATATATACTAAAAGGCTGTTAATAGAGTCTTTTAATACCTCTATAAAACATAATACCTTTACCTCTACTTTAGCGCTAAGCTAGGTAGTAAGGATAATACCTTTAAAGTTACCTCTAATATAAGCTTTAGTAATAATACTCTAACCTAAAGGAGTTTATAAGCCTTTATAATAAAGCTTTTTAGAGGCTTTATTATATAGTAAGCTAATAGATAAGATATAGTTATAACCTTAATAATAGAAGTAGAGCTACTTATGCTTACTTAAGCTACTAAAGAGGTACTTTTTATAAGCTAATTAATCTTATAGCTTTAAATCTAACTATCTATATAGTGTAGAGACTAATCTATATATATATTAGTAAAGGTAACGCTAATAAGAGTATAAATCTAGTATAATAACTAATAGATAGTAAAGCTTATTATAAGTAAGATTTTATAACTATATACTAAGCTTTACTATATTAATATTTATAACTACTAGCTATACTAAGAATTTACTAATAGCTATATAGATATTATATATACCCTATTAGTAGAGCTTATAGTAGATAGCTTAACAAAGGCCCTTAACTTAGTAAAGCATAACGCCTTCCTCCTCTAGCTTAATATAACTAATAAGAAAGAGGTCCTTAAGGCTAACTATATAAGAGATCTTATAATTAATAAAGCCTACCTATAGGTAGAAATAACTAAGTCTAATATATAGATAGTAGAGGAGATAGTCTTATAAGTATATAAGCTAGTAGGAAAAGCCTTCTTATACATACTAAGATAACGCAATATTAACACCCTTTCTACAGCCTATAAAGGCTATAAAGAAGTCTTTCCCTAAGGGGGTATGTTAAATTGAAGGATATACGCACACAGGGCATACTCTATACGTATAGGGCGTAGGCCTATAGATAGGCTTAAGCCTAGCGTAGCCAGCCCTTTGCCAAATATTAGAGGGACTGCTGCAGGCTTCTTCCTAAGCAGTGGGCTCTAGTTGTAGCCTTAGGCGCCTAGGAATAGGGTTCTTATAGGCCTAAGTCAGGGGCTGGCTGCAGGGCATGACAGTTACACATATACACACATATCTCAATACACATTCAATTAACCTATTACTGCAACCCTTAATAATCCGACAATAATAGTAAGTAAAACTAAGCTTATAATTATTATAAGTTAGAGTATATAGTAAAGTATAAGAGATTTAGGGTAAAAGATACTTTTCCTATTATAATAATAGGTAATAAAAAGAGATACTATTAAATATATAATAGCATATAAATAAGCACGTGAGAGAAATAAATCAGTGAGCTGAAATATACATAGACTTCCTTATGACATCCTCTTCTTCCTCCTTCTCGCCTCCCCTTCCGGACCGTCTACTGACGCCCGCCATCGTCCGATGGACCGCCGCCGGTCCGTCCCGGTACTTTGCTCTACCTGCGCCTCGCAGCGACCGGTGAGCTGCACGATCGGGGTACACGCCGCAGCGCACTCGGGCGGCACGTCCTCGGCATCGAGGTCCTCGACAGCCGCGACGCGGGCGCCCGGGAACACCGCGGCCAGCAGGGCCAAGGCGGCGGCGAGGTTCAGCGCCAGATGCCGTCGGCGCGTCATCGTCGGCCCTGGTGTATGAGTGGCTGGCGCCGCAACTCGTCTTGTCGTTGCTGAGTATTACTGTATTACGTTGTGTAAGTCGTTGGTAATGATCGAATCCCGTCAAAGGGAGGGGGGGGATATTCCAGATGGCATCAAAGGCTTCGGTTTGAAAAATACGTCCCGGACTCGAGTCATAACGAACGCCCTCCCACCATCCATCTAAAAGCGTATTCAAGAGCCTCCCGCGAAATGGAGGGGATATTGTCCATGATTTAAAGAGGTCGTATGCCGCATGATAGCCGGTAATTTACTAATTTGACGGGGTCGATTTGGTATCTTGGCCGGTCTAACCATATCAGGAAGCGCCTCCATTGGCTACTAATTATATCTTGCCACTCCTGCTAAGGTAAGCAGCATCGGTAAATGAACCAATTAAAGACTAGACCTAGACCAGCCCCACAACTCCGTCGCAACACAATTACTTTGCTAGCAATCGTTTTCAAGTGGCAAAGGCGTTGAGTTCTGGCATCATCACAATCTAAATACAATGCGACTCTTGCTGCACTCAGAGTGCCTTTTTGCATATATTTCGGAAATTGACAGATGCAATGCTAGTAATCTGCGCCAGGCCCACCTTGCAGTGGCTGTGGTGGCTGTCGTGGCGCTGCCTGATATGGTTAGACCGGCCAAGATGCCAAAACGACCCCGTCAAAGTACCCGCTACCTACACTACCCATCAACCAGTGAACTCCCTTGAAGCCCTGGGGCGTCAACAAACTAGGTAGGTAGTATCCGTATTCAGATTCCATAACCTTTGGAAACATTAGGCCAAACGACATGATGCCCACCGTCTCGAAACGTCTTGGCGCGTATCGACGCGGGATCTCCAGTAGAATGTCATACTACCCACTTCCCGCAACCGTTGCCTCGTCTAGAGAACACAGCTAGTTTCTCTGCGTATAAGTCAGCCCTGATTGATCGCCGTCCGGGATGGCCTCCGGGAGGGTCCCGGGAACCCTATCCGGGAACCCGTCCGCGGCAGGAATATCAAAAAAAAGAAACCACCCCATCCATAAACCCCCCTTCTCCGGCTGCGAGTCATTGCCGTCATGTCATTTTCCACCCTTTCGGAAAAAGTCCAAACCACCCTCGCCTACAGAACTTGCTTGGAAGCCCGCGGGGAGGGATAGAGAAAAAGGGGGGGGGATGGGGGCGAGGGGTGTTCACCCAGACATGGCTGCATGATGGATAGGATATAACTGCAACTGGAGCTGGACGGACCGCGTAGGAAACTCCCGGCGGCGTCAAAAGGTCCATTCACAACCACGGGCCGACCCCGTCCCCCCCCTGCCCCCCTGATCTGACCTCGCCGGCAGGCAATCCTCCAAGACCCCCCCTTGACTGCAATAGTCTCTGCGCTGATCCCGGTATGCTCTTGTCATAAAAGTTGGGTGTCGGAACTCTTCTTTGGGGGTATATTCACTGAGCTATAACAAACGACCTAGATCCTCGTCTCGGGCCCCTTTTCGCGTCTTCCCCGTGCTTTTCCCCGCGGATAAACAGATGGACAGAGAAAGACGGACGGACAGACAGATAGACACACAAGACTCCCTTCGTCTAACCCCACGTACCGCCGCCGCCGCCGCCGCGCCCGCCCTTTCTCTGCGCGCTGAGCCTCCAGTCGTCGTCGCCCGCGTACTTGTTGTACAGCGGCTGGATCCTCTCGGCCTTCTTCCTCTTGGACAGCCGGTCCGTCGGCGCCACCTTGAAAAAGGTCGGCGCCGCGTCCACGAGCCACTTGGGCTCGATGCTCGTCGTGCAGTGCATGTACTCCTTGGTCGTCAGCACCAGCGTGTGGTAAATCACCCATTCGGCCTGCTTGCCAAACAGCGCCGAGCTCGGGTGCAGGTACACCGGCGTGCCCTCGATGAGCGTCTTGTAGCCCTCCTGCGGGTCCTTGCGCGCCGCGTTGCGGAAGAAGCCCGAACAGAGCGCCTGCCGCACGATTTGCGTGCTGCGCCCGCAGCTGACGATCGGGTGCCGGTACCGCTCCATGATCTTGACCAGTTGGTCGTGTACGTCCTTGGCCCGCTTCATCGACCGCGCCTGGATGAAGTTCTCAAAACACCACGGGCTTGAGTAGCTGCTCTGCTTCCACGAGTTGTACACGTTGAGCAGCGTCAGGTGGTCGCCGTGCGGGTCGTGGAACTTGGCCTTCTTCTGGTCCGCTTGCGACTGCTTCTCCTTGGGCCGGTAAAACACGTTGGGCAGGTTCAGCATCGCCACGATGATGAGCATCTCGGCCGAGCACTTCATGTCTACCGAGATGATGAGCACCTTGGCCAGTGACGGCTCCATCGGGAAGTCCGCCATCTTCCTCCCCAGACGCGTGAGCAGACCCTCGTCGTCAAGCGCGCTAAGGGCGTACAGCTCCTCCAACGCCGTGAGCATCGTGTTGATGGGCGGGGGGTCCATGAAGTCGAAGTGCAGCAGGTCGTTGATGCCCATCGCTTTGAGCATGAGAATCACGTGGGACAGGTTCTGGCGCTGGATCTCGGGTATCGTCGTCGGCAGCATCTCCGACTGGTAGGCAGCCTCGGTGTAGAGACGGAAGCATTTTCCAGGTCCCGTACGTCCCGCGCGACCAGCACGTTGGTTGGCCTGCGCCTGTGAAATCGGCGTCACGACAAGGGAGTCCATGCCGAGCTTCGGGTCGTAGGCGTTCTGCTTGACGAAACCGGGGTCGACGACGAAGTAGATGTTGTCGATGGTGATGGAGGTCTCGGCAATGTTGGTGGCAATGACTACCTTTCGGCAGCCAGGAGGTGCCGGGTCGAAGATGCGGCTCTGCATCTCGTTGGGAAGTGCCGAGTACACCGGTAGAATGAGAAGCTCCGGCACGTTTGGCCCCAGAGCCTTCATCCGCTCGTACAGGATCTCGCAGGACGTGTCGATTTCTTCTTGGCCTGTCAAGAACAGCAGGATGTCTCCGGGAGGCTCGGTGAGGTGAATCTGCATGACAGTGACCAGCGCGGCATCGAGATAGTCCGACTCCGGTTCGCGAGAGTACAAGATCTCGACAGGGAACGTCCGGCCGGGAATGGTAAAGATGGGGCATCCGTCAAAGTACGACGAGAACTTGTCGGCATCCAGTGTTGCTGATGTGGCAATGACCTTCAAGTCCTTGCGGCGCTTCATCGTCTTCTTCAGCAGCGCGAACAAGACATCCGTAGAAATGGTGCGTTCGTGGGCCTCGTCAAGCATGATGACCGAGTACCGCCTCAGGTCCGGGTCAACGAGAATCTCACGCTGCAGCATGCCGTCCGTCATGTACTTGATCTTGGTCGCCGGGCTGGTCTTGTCCTCAAACCGAATCGTGTATCCGACGGCCTCGCCGAGGGGGGTGCCGACTTCCTCGGCCACACGCTTCGCGACAGACATGGCGGCCACGCGTCGGGGTTGTGTGCAGCCGATGACTCCGCGGTTGGCGAAGCCGTCTTCGGCGAGATACTGCGTCAGTTGCGTCGTCTTGCCCGAGCCGGTTTCTCCAATGACGACCATGACCTGGTGCTCCTTGACGGCATCCAAGAACTTGCGCCGGAACGCATAAACAGGCAAAGACTCTCTCTGGTCCTTGATGCTCATGTTGGTTCGCTTGCCAAATGCTTGGTCCTTTGGCGCCACCACTCGCTTCCACTCCGGCACAGCGTCGGGCTTGTTGTGTCCCATCTGCGACTTGGCATTCCGCAGATCGCTGGCGAACTTGCGCTTGTCTGGGTCTGCCATCGGGTCGTTCCACTGCGCAGAGAGGTCGACCTGGGAGTCTTCGGCCGCCGCTGCTTCCGCCTCTTGCTGCTTGAGCTCCTTTCTCTCTTTTGCGAGCGCCGTGCCCGACATGGCAGCTCGGTTCATTGAGCCATCCGGGGCTTTGATAACGCGGATGGGTGACAGCTCGAGCGATTGCTTCGTCTGACCGGCCAAGAACGGCGGCTCCTCCTCTCGGACCTCGATGTCGACCTCCTGTTCCAGCTCCAGCTCGCCGTCGCCTCTGAGGGTCGCGTTGTAGTCTTCTTCCAGGTCGGGGTAGTCGGATGCCTTTGCAACACCAGATGCGATCAACTGTCGGATCTCCCATCTCTCCGGCGATGTCATGCGCTTTTTTTGTCGGCGGGGCTGATGTTGCGGCGGTGGCATCGACGGGTCGTCGAACATGTTGTTTTTTCGACTGCCGCCGCCACCCAGCGCTTCCAGATTCGCTCCCGTCGATATCCTGACTTCTGGGTGGAGATCCAGACCGGTCTCTTGGTCGACCTCTTTCATGGAAAGGCCTATCCTTTTTCCTTCAATGTTGACAACCTTGACCTTGACCTCCTGACCTTTGGTCAGCAGGTCAGAGGGATGGTTAACCCGCTGGCCTTCCACCAGCCTCGAGATGTGAACCAAGCCGTCGACCTTGCCGCGCACACCGTGCAGGTTGACAAATGCTCCAAAATCTTTGATGCCAGTTACGTGTCCGTTATAAATCTTGTGCTCCTGCGGGGCGTCGTCGACTTCGGGTTCGGGTGCCCTCCTGAAACGGTCGTCGTCCTCGTTGTCGTAGTTGCGCCGTTTGCTTCTCTGCTTCAGAGAAGGCCCGTTTTCGTAATCGTCGAACGATCGGGACCGCGACCGGTATTTATCTCGTTTCCTTCTTTCCCTTGACCTGGACCGACCTCTGTGTTTCCGCCGCGCTTCGCGGCCGTCGTCTGGACTGCGACTGCGCTTGCGCGAGTCTGGGTTTTCTTTCCGCGTCTTGCCCTCCAGTCCTTCCAGCAAGGCCAGGGTGTCGTCGATGACATCCACGCCGTCTCCGATGTTGTCGTATGCCACCGGCTTATCCGGCACAGACAGACCTCTGAAGATCTGCTCCTTCTCGGCGGCGCTTCGGTGGTGTGGGTCCTCGCTGCTGCCGCCGGCGCCGGCGCCGGCGCCGTTCTTCTGCGCCTTGCCCTTCATCTTCGGGTGCATGGTCAACACGAGACGATCGACGCTCTCGACCAAACTCGGTGGGAAGTCGGCGCCCATAGCGGCGAGTTTCTTCTTGAAGGCATCGTAGTCCTCGGCGTCGACGCGCTGGGCGATGATAAACTCGGCGAGGGTCTTGTCGGAGACGCCCAAATGGTTCTGCAGCTCAGACGTAACCTTTGATACGAGCGATAGAAGCTCGAGGTTCAAGAGGTCGTCCATGGTCGTGGGTGCAGTGAGGTGTCCGGGTGGTGATTCAGGACCTCGGATTGCGATGGTCGCTGAGGCCTCAAAAAGTTCTAGGTCGCTGCACGCCGTGCGACGACGACCGGACATGACAGCACTAAGTGGACATGGACTCATCGGAGAAACCGGCTTCCGTTCCGACTCCTGCGAGCCCCGATTACGTAAGCAGGTCGCTCGTTAGGTAGGTATGTTAAGGCGGACACTTGACCAATACCAGACCCGCTCACTTCAAGTTCGATGAGTGCGGGGCTTGAAGCTATTCTCCACGCTCGCCAGCATGAGTAGGTACCTAAGTGGAAGAAGCATCCAGGCATCTTCAAGAGCCTTTTCTTGTGAATCCACCGAAGAAGTTGGTGAAGGATCCGTCGACTGGTGACTGCAAACCTCGTT
This sequence comes from Colletotrichum tanaceti, assembly GCA_005350895.1. Lineage (NCBI taxonomy): Eukaryota > Fungi > Ascomycota > Sordariomycetes > Glomerellales > Glomerellaceae > Colletotrichum > Colletotrichum tanaceti. The sequence continues at coordinate 103,315 of PJEX01000133.1, forward strand.
TTGTAACATCTTATTTGGAAGAGTAGAGTTTAAGAGAGGCATTCTCAACCCTCCCGAACCCCTATGATATCACCTCTACCAGCTTGTCCCTCGCTGAAAGGCCAAAAATAGCGACATGAAGTCTTGAAGATGTTATCCAAAAGCTTCAAAGCAGAACAATCTACTGGGCTGCTTCAGCCAACTCCGCCTTCACTACGTAGCAAACAAGCTCACCGGTAGGCACTCTTTCTATTGTGAATGTGGGGTCCCCAGCAAATGTCATCCGTGTCGTCCCATCTTCGAATCCAGTCGACCTGCATTGGTTCCATGCAGGTCCCATATTTGGACGTGAGGTGACATTTGCATCCCCTGTTATTAATCGGAACTCATTGGCGGAACGGGAAAACAGAGGGCCAGAGGGCGAAGACTAGAACTGTGATGGTATTGTATGAATGAAAGAGAACCCTGACGCCGGTTGTTGATGGTATATATCCTTATCCTCAATGTCGTAATCACGACTTGTATGCGAGCCCACCCGTCCGTCTGACCCCCTGAGGAAGCGATGTCTGATCCGCAACCTCTTGTCCACGCGCTGTATCTGGGTATTTTAGTCGTTGAGCAAATCGCGCTCGTCTGATGCCTGCTGTTGGAAAATCCCTGGTTTTGTTCTTGTCCGTCGCACAAACCATGATTGGTAAAACTTTTGTTCGTCGTCATGCTGCCAGAGCCGTGGGTCCGGGAAGTCCATGCGCTCCCCGCGTTCTATCGTTGAGCCGGCTCATAGGAGAGTCGGCCCTTATTGCACCAGCTCCTCGAAAATCTTGATCAGACTCCGTACACCCTTGAGCGCATTTTCGTCGGGGCCTTGGCCGGGCGTCCACTGCGCATGAGCGAAGTCGATGAGTTTCAGGGAGTAAATCTTGGGAAGTGCCGGGCCTTCGTCGTCGTCGTCTTCGTCATCGTCGTCGCCTCCGTTCACGGCAGCATCAATGGCCATGCGGTCTTCATCGATCAGCTCGATACCACTATCCACTCTAAGGGTAGGTCTACCGGGCTTCTCGCTCGACTCCGTCAAGGCCTCGACCGCCTCGACCCTATCGACAGCCGTGTTGTTCTGCGCTATGGCGTCCTTCAGCTTGTCGCCGTCGCCTTCGAAAACAAACAAGAGGCTGGCCGAGTACATCCTGCTTTCATTCGAAGCAAGTACCTCCTCTACGTTGCGCAGGTCACGGAGGAAGGCTTGGGCTACGGCACAGGCCAAATCGTCGTCGATGCCGGCGGCCTTGTTGAAGATGAACTTGCGGAAATTCTCGACGACGTTCTCTGTGTTGACGTAGGTACGACCGTAATCCTTGTCGTAGATCTTGTAGTCCTCGTTGTCGAGCTCCGACTTCAGGGTCGAGCCGCGCCAAACCTTCATTCCGGCGATCCTGAAGCCCAGGGGGCCATGCGTCGTCTTACGCGTGATTTCGTCAAACCTCCGCTTCTTCTCGGCGGGCGCATCATCGGCCCATAGCCTCACGCCCAGCTTGACATCGAGAAAGTTGGGCGACGTGAAGCCAGATCCCGAGTTCTCGAGCACGACAGCCTGGTCCGTCTTGATTCTTTTCGACTTGTTCTGCACCCACTTCTCCTTATCCGTGTGCGACTCTTGTGCGATAGTGGGCTGTCCCGTGACGGATTGGGTCAGCTCCTCCTTGGCAGCGGCTGAGGCGACGGGGCCGGGCACGCCGTCTTCGATGGAACTAAGTTCGGCAGACTCGCTGAGCATCAAGGTGCCCATGAACAGGGGCATCATGTCGGCGAAGTCGGCGTGGTTCTCGTTGGCCGAGTTGTAGAAATCGATCTCTGCCTGCGTGCAGGGCTTGATGAACAGCTCGCCGTCGGCGTCGCACATGGTTCCTGCACTGGAGAATGGCCACACGACGTTAGAATCCTTTCGCGAACCAGCTAGCGATGCGGAGGGCATCTCATGTAGAAATGTGGAAAAGGGGTCTGTCTGTGGCGAGCAAAGCGGAGCGGAGCTTAGTTATTGTTACTTACTGGCCAGCAACAGTGTGGTTGTAGTCAACCAGGTCCCCGCGGGAAGGAATTTCCTTCTTGCCCATCATGTTTGCGCGGGAGAAAGAGAGGAAAGATGAGGAAAACGGAATTAAAAACCAGAGAGGACTGGCGGTTGTTCAGAGTGGTTGTAGGCCGAATCGCATGCTCAGGGGAGATCCTAGAGGCGGTAGATGGCGCAAGAGCAAGCAAGCTTTGTATCGGAAATGGCCTGAGAAGAGCGCGCGGCGTGGCAAAACGAGTCTATAGGTGCGTACGTGTATGGCGTAGGTGCGAATGTGTTTACTCTCTCTCTCTCTCTCGCTCTCACTTGTCGGTAAACGGCAGTCGGAGCGGCTTGGCGAGGGAAGTGAATGGAGGCATAGAAAGAAGAAGTGGATCGACGGTCTGGAAGAGACGAGAGTTGCAAAACGGAGGGACCGAGGGGGGTTAAAACCAATGAGCCGGAACAGCGTACGGATATTACAGGACGAAGTTAGATGACAGGAGGGGGGGCGCGAAGGAGGGGAGGGCGATGCAGAGAGGCGTATCCGTACCAAGGTAGGTGGTCACGATGAGAGACCAGAGGAAATGTTTGGACGCCCGCCCAAAATTGCTTTGGGGGGGCGCGGGAGCGAAATTGAGAATCCCATTTGCGACAGAGGTACGTACCGCTACCTACCCGCCGACCTTCGTAGGTACCTTCATCCCTTGCCTCACGGGTACGTACTGTACCTGCTGAGGCTGCGGCTGTGCCTGTGTTTTAAGCACATCGTTAAGTACCTAGCCCTGGGCAAATGCAAAACTATGTACCTGGGGGATGTAGGGTTACAGCAGCGCCACTGGACGATACCCCGACACCCAAGTCAACAGTGGACGCCTCCCAAGCCTGCAGTTTGGTTTGAAAGCGGCCTCCTTCATACCTACTAACAATCTTCCACCCATCCATCCGAGAGGACGAAGGAAACAAGAGGCCCGCCGCTGTCCTCACTCATTGCCATGGACATGTCCTCCTTCTGTACAGACACTACCTACTCCAATACCTGACAGGCAACTGAGGTCAATCTCAACAATCGCGACGAATCTCTCTCTCTCACTCAGCCACAGCATCGGACAACCCCTCCTCCCCACGTTCAACACGTTCAACACCTCAACTTGCAAGTCTTACTCGCGGGGATGTTCGAGATTCGCGACTAGCGGCTTCTAGCCCCTAAAACCAGTGCTGTAATTTGGCATTCAACCCCCTCCGAGTCCGCCTTGTCCAGCTGCTGGCCCATTTAGCTCTTCGGCGCATGAGCCACTCCCTGGGCCAGCCGTTGCCCATATCTCCATATCCGATGTCTTTGGGCTAGGCGCCGCAGTCGTCGTCGACCGGGTGTCTTATTCAACTTCCCTGTCTCTCTCCCCCCATTAAAGACTTGAAGGGTCTGGATAAGGCGCAGCTCGCCTTCTCTTTATTTGCACGACACAGCACATCGAGGCTTTGAAGCATAGTCAGGCACATCACCATACCTGATCAGGCTTCTACTCCCCACCGTCGAGGCCTAAAGACGAGCGCGAGCATGAGCACGATGCACCAAAAGTAATATGCAAATTGCAGACCGATGGATCAGACATTCTTCCATGACAGCTCAGCCGGCTGCGATGCGATCTGGCCTAGAATACGGATAGAGCCCGACCGTTACAAAGACTCCCCGCTGTCGAGGGGTCATTTGTCGGATTATTGAGGGTTGCAGTGATGGGTCAATTGAATGTGTATTGAGATGTGTGTATCTGTAACTATCATGCCCTGCAGCCAGCCCCTGACTTAGGCCTATAAGAACCCTATTCCTAGGCGCCTAAGGCCATAACCGGAGCCTACTGCTTAGGAAGAAGCCTGCAGCAGTCCCTCTAATATTCAGTAAAGGGCTAGCTACGCTAGGCTTAAGCCTATCTCCAGACCTACGCCCTATACGCATAGGTTACACCCTATATACATATATCCTTTAATTTAACATACCCCCTTAGGGAAAGACTTCTTTACAGCCTCTACAGGCTGTAGAAAGGGTATTAATATTACATTATCTTAGCATATATAAGAAGGCTTTTCCTGCTAGCTTATACGCTTATAAGACTATTTCCTCTACTACCTATATATTAGGCTTAGTTATTTCTACCTACAGGTAGGCTTTATTAATTATAAGATCTCTTATATAGTTAGCCTTAATAACCTCCTTCTTATTAGTTATATTAAGCTAGAGGAGGAAGGTATTATGCTTTACTAATTTAAGAGCCTTTATTAAGCTATCTACTATAAGCTCTATTAATAGGGTATATATAATATCTATATAGCTGTTAGTAAATTCTTAGTATAGCTAGTAGTTATAAATATTAATATAGTAGAGCTTAGTATATAGTTATAAAATCTTACTTATAATAAGCTTTACTATCTACTAGTTATTATACTAGATTTATACTCTTATTAGTATTACCTTTATTAATGTATATATAGATTAGTCTCTATACTATATAGGTAGTTAGATCTAAAGTTATAAGATTAATTAGCTTATAAAAAGTACCTCTTTAGTAGCTTAGGTAAGTGTAAGCAGCTCTACTTCTATTATTAAGGTTATAACTATATCTTATCTATTAGCTTACTATATAATAAGGCCTCTAAAAAGCTTTATTATAAAGGCTTATAAGCTCCTTTAGGTTAGAGTATTATTACTAAAGCTTATATTAGAGGTAACTTTAAAGGCATTATCCTTACTACCTAGCTTAGCGCTAAAGCAGAGGTAAAGGTATTACATTTTATAGAGGTATTAAAGGACTCTATTAGTAGCCTTTTAGTATATATCTAAAGGGTTTTAATTAAATCTTATAAGCCTGCTTGCAGTAAAGGTAATATCTAGGTATATTATTATAGTAGCATAAAGGATAGTGCTAACTTTACATTAATAATAGTAAATCTCTACAGGAGGTATATTATCTTTATGTAGTAGTAGCTCCTCCTTTATTATAGGCGTATACTAAGCAGTATTATTATCTATAACGTTAGTATATATAGGAAGCAGTTTTTTACACTTCTTAGCGTATACAGCCTATAAGAGCTATAGGTAATAGGTCTTTTAGTTATATATAATCTTAAGGCTAAGAAACTACTAGAGGTTTTTACTGCCTTTAAGGTAGTATTTAGTCTAAAGTATGTATAGCTTATCTATTACTATAAGCTTATAGGCCTTTAGAAAGGTAAGGATGCAATTATTAATGTAAAAGAAGAAGGTAACCTCTCCCTTCTGCTAGCAGCAGTCTTCTCTAGCTATACATTTAAAGCCCTACACTATAAGCCCCTTCTTAAAATACTTTTACTAGAGTATAGGTAAATAGTATAGCCTATAGAGGGCTTTCTAAAGGTATAGGATAACGCCTTTCTTGCAGTATCTAGGTAGCATCTCTATATATATTTCCTTATTAATATCTATATATATAAACGCATTTACTATATTATATTAGAGCAGCTTATAATTAAAGCAAGCAGCTATAGCTATTAGGATCTAGAAAGATATACCTATAAGCATTATAGTGTATATATCTTAGTTATCTTTTACTTATTAGTTACCTTATATTATAAGCCTAGCCTTTACTTTACTAAGGTAACTATACTTATTAAGCTTATAGGTATAGACCTAATAGTAACTAAGAATCTAATTGCTATATATAGAAGCTTTAGATACCTCTTACTATAAGCGTAAGGTTATATAGCTATTAAGGTATAATATTTTAGCTTTACAAAAAGTATCTTTAAGAGGATAGTATTAGAGTTAACTATATAATGTAGGGAGTAGCAGGAGTTCCTTTTAGTAGGTACTATACAGGGTATTACCCTTATAACAGGCTCCCTCTAGAGATACTATAAGTACTAGCTCTAGACTATATAATCCTATTATATAAAGGCATTCTAAGGATTAGTTAATATATTATATAAGGTCTTATAGGGGGCTAGCCTATAACCTAAGCATTCCTATACTGTCTATTAGTTATTACTTAGTTTTTATAGAGTTATATATATAAGAATGCTTATTATGTATACGCCTAGTAAGGAATACAGCCTTAAAAGACATATATAACTGCTAGCAGCGCATTAGAAAGAGGGTTTTATTAGCTTATTAAGATCCTTCCTACCCCCCTATAAACGCTACTATAAGTATAGCAAGAAACACTAATCTTAGGGGTGTTAGTAGTAGTATTATAAGCTTAAACTAGGACTTAGTGTGTAGCGCTAGGGTAGGAGGCCTATTAGAAGGAGTTTCTACTATACTAAGGGCGCTTAGGGTAGCGCCTAGAGGTACCCCCTTAGCTTTATTATAGTCTTTATAGATTTTATTAGCCTCCTTATTAGCTATATAGGATATAGTTATATTATACTAGCCTTTAAGAATAAGGCAGTTAATTATATATTTAATATCTTAAATATCTAACTTATAAATATCCTTAGTAAGCGCCTTTAGGTTACTATTAAAGATAAGTTTTTTATTAAAGATAATATCTCTTATTATAAATACTTTACTATAAAAAGGATTCTAAATATAGTATAAATTACTTAAAGTATAGCTAATAAGATAACCTATCTATATATATAGGGTAAGCCTTTTTAGGCGCTAACAGTAAAGTTAAGCGTCTACTATAAGTATATACGCTTTATAGCTAAAGACTCTTAGATACAAAAGGTCTAGCTAGGCAAATTATATAGTATCTTCCCCCTAGAAGTGCTTATACTATAACTAATATAGAGTCTTCTAACTATAAGAGGCTTATAGTATATAGTTATAAAGGTAGGTTATAGAGGTATAAATCTTAGGCTAAAAGACATTAGGAAGCTTAGCGTAAACAGCTATACACCTAGCCTTACGCTTAATTACAGCTATAATATACTCTATAGTGCTATTTTATGCTTAGGTATTTAAGGCGCTTACCTTAATATATATACTATATACGTTAAGGCTTATAGAAACCTTATTATTATTAGCTAGCTTATTATTAGTCTTAATAACCTTTACCTTATAACTGTAGTATACTTTAAGTATAGTAAGGAAGTCTATAATTATTATAAGCAGTATATCTATCTTATAGGTATAAAGGTAAAAGTCCTAAGTTAGGCCTATTACATAGTCTAAAAAGAGTATATAGGAGTAGTAACCTATGTAGCCTACCTTAAGGTTATAAAAGTTAACTATAAGGCAGTTACTAGGCTTTACATAGATAACTAACTCTTATAGGCTCCTTTAGACTATATAATAGGCTTTACTTAGGGCGTAAGCTTTACAGTTAACTATTATTATAGGCTTATTAAAACCTTAGATATATACTCTATAAGTAACATTAGGGATCCTTTTAAGCACTTCTAGCCTAAGGTGTCTAAGATACTAGTGCTAGGTAAAAAGGTTGCTAAGGATAGGCTTCCTGCAGGTAGCTATTATAAAGGCATTTCTTTTACACTTTAGGCGCAGTATCTTGTCTATATAAATAGCTAGTAGGGGGACTGCAGCTATAAGTGCAGTATCTAATAAAAATAGCTAATAGTTAAGTACCTACTAGCTATAAATCTTATTAATATATATAATAAATAACTTATCTGCTTTATATAGGTAATTATTACCTAGGCTTATATCCTACTAGATCCCTTACTAGTGTAGCTTTAAGAAGGAGATAAGGTTAGTAGTAATACCTCTATAAAGGGTAACATTATATAAGGTAAGCTTAATAACATAGTTCTTATATACTTAGAGCTTAATCTCTGCAGTGCTATATACCTTAATAGGCAGCTATTATACACTAGCCTATATAAAATTGTCTATAGGTATACTATAGAGAGTTTTAAACTATATAGTATTATTAAATATATAGATATTACTACCTAAATTAAGTATTGCTAACTTAGCTAAGTAATATTAGCTCTTAGCAATATAAAAAGAGGCTATAGAAATCCTACCTTAGTATCTACTATAAAGTTAATTAAAACCTTTAGCTAATATTCTTACTACTTAAAGCTTCTTAGTAAGGGCCTTATTAGTCTAGAGGCGTATTTTAATAAGCCTTTTAATGCTTTTACTAAGCAGTCTATTATATCTCTTTAGGTAAGGGAGTATATAGAAGCACTACATAATACTATAATAAGGGCCTATATAGAGCTTATAGGTAGTGTCTATAGTTATACGCTTTATAGGCAGTATCTCTACTACGCTTGCACTTATACTTAAGCGCTTATGCTTTATAGTTATACTAGCTTCTTATAATAGCAGAGGGGTATTTACCCCCTTAGCTAATAATGCCTCCTTTCTTATATACTCTCTGCAGCTATAGCCTTATCCCCTATAGTTATAGTTCCTATAACCCTCCTTCTTATTATTATCTATTGTTTTAGCGTAAGTAGGACTAAAGGCCCCTTACCTAGCCTTCTTTATATACTTATTTTTATCTATTAACTATAAGAACTCTTAGATATTAGAGAGTATTAATCCTAGTATTAGGCAGTTATTAAGGGTATTAGTAACCTTAGTATAGTAGTATATATATACCTAGCTTAAGAGATAGGTCTTCTAGAAAGCTACTATAAATAGGTTAAACTAGTTACTTAAGAGCTAGGCCCCTAGGATACTACTAGTAGTAGCTTTATAGAGTGCCTTTTCCTACTTTATAAGCTAGGCCTTAACTTCCTTCTTAGTTCCTAGGTACCTTAAGGTTACTTAGAGGACCTTTT